>PVIH01005503.1:0-123219 GCA_004025045.1 Sigmodon hispidus | reverse complement strand
ACACACACACACACACACACACACACACACACACACACCGGTAGAGAAGAGCTGGAGGGGGCACTGGATCTGAAAGTCACATGCTGTGTTGGAGCAATAGAAGATCCTTTTGATTGCTCTAATCTGAGTCTGCACACTCGCTTCCTCAAATTAACTGGAGGCTTATGACTATGTGTAACATGAGCCTCATGCTCTGTTTCCGATAGCTATATCATGTCTTTCGCCTGTAACCAGAGACCAGTGACCAGGCACACACAGCTCTGGGCTCTGTACTCCCAAAGATGATCTTTCCCGTCAAAACTTAATCAGCAAATCTTACAAGCTAATATTTTAATAGTAGCTGCTAAGCACATAAGAACATAAAATTACACCTAAGCTCTTGGGTGGAGACAGGCTGTGCTTCCAAGGTCAAACCACCACCCAGTGACTCCTCTAAAGGAACAGCACAGGACCACCACACAGCACCTCCCTCTGTGATAAATGGTCCTCCAGCAAGGCAAGGTCCCAGGCATTCATTAAAGCAAGTAGTTTAGCATCAGTCATAGAGGGTTTTCCATTTAGAAGCACCTCGGCACATACCCTGCTTTTTCTCTGCCGAGACACTTCTCACTCTCCCTGACCATCCACAGAGGGTTTTTAAGGGGAGATTAATGGTTCCGCACAGCACATAAAAATGTAAACTGAAAGGTTGGAGAAAGATGTAGAGCAGCAGTGTAAGTCAGAGGCAACTAAGGAGCAGGAGCACACGGGTCCACTGGGCTGTGGAGATCACCTTGAGGCTGCTCCTGAAACCCTGCACAGGGAGCAGATGCTCAGGACTTCTCACAGCCTTCTGCATTCCCAAGGACTGGGGACATGGGAAAGAGAGGACCCTGCCCCAACGTATTTCTCTTTAAAGTATAGCGTGGTTTTTGTGCATTTCTCAACACATTAAATAACCTTCCTATCTTAGTGACAGGCATGACTGCCGCATAGCAATGAACACAAATGATATTTCAAAGTGTCTGGAACAACTGTAGTATGACAAGAAAATACCCGTGGTTTCTGCTGAGACACGAGCGTGTGTATTGCTAAGGCGACTCTGGCCTAACCATACTTCTTGACCCTGACTTGTAACTAGAGGAAATGTTCTTGTGAGAGAGGAGGCCATCCAGATTCATGGACCTCATATTAAAAATCTCTTGCTCTCACCACTGTCTGGCAGAGGCTCCCTGGTCTGGTTGTTTTGCTGACACTAAGTAATAACACAAGGTGAATGAGAATCTACAGAGGTCTTTCTGGGAAAGGTGGTCTGTGAACCTGCGACATTGGGATTCTACTGCCAGATTCACCACTGCAGAACACAGGGCTGATCATCCAGCTAGGAGGCTCTGCAGAGAACGTGAACTTGCAAGAATGAGGAAGCAGCAGTCATATGCACCCATAATTATATTTAATGTCATAATATGGTTTTCATCACTCATAAAGAGTGTAAAAATAAAATCCTTCGAGGCAGGTCTTTTTTCACTCAGATGTTAAGAAATGATTGCTTTCGGGCTTTTCACAGGATCCTTACAACAGCATCCTTCTCTTCAGTAGACACAACTTTGGGTTTATCCAGAACAGCTACTGTAGTCTCTTGGTGCTTTGGGAAGCAGAAAGTCTGTCTCCACGTGTATCTATTTGCATGTTTAAAACTTTGCTGTTTGCTTTAGAGGCCAGTGCTTGAGATTCCCACTGTGATTACCAGCCAAGGAAATTGCTTTTTTTAAGTGACTTTAATAGCGTATTTGCTCTGATAACCAACATATACAATTAGCCCATCATAACCCCAGGAGTCATGACTCAATTTCCATTGGTTTGAGCATTTGTGTGTGTGTGTGTGTAGTTGTTATTTGTAAACTGTATTAGGTGCCTCTACATGCTCCTCTAGTTAGCAGTGATTGACTCTACTTCAGGATAACATATCCTCCACAAATGATATTTTTTCCTAATGCAGAACACATAGGTCCTTAGCAGTAAGCATCGTCATCCCTGTAAGTTAATATAAGTGAATCAGTCTTCTCTAATGGTTGATGTTGGAGAAATTCTGTTTAAGAATAGACAGTAGTCTTTAAGGTAAACGTTAAGAGCTAAGAGTCAGAGACTGTGGTTTCAGGTACCAGTTGCTTTCTTTAGTGTTTATTGTGATCAGTGTGTGATGAATTAAAAAACTCAGCTGTTAGAAGATGGCTTCAAGCCTTGGAGTCACCCTGCCATTCTGTGGCTGTATCCTACAAGCTCAGATGCTGGCCAGTACCCTCTAAGAAACTAAGAGCTTGGTGACTATTTCCCAAGCTGCTGTGAGGAAATCCTGTTCTCTTCTTGGTCTTGCATTGGCAGGAACTCATGATTACTGCTTATCCTGAGAGAGTTAAGAAACAACGTATGAGATTTCTGTATTTTTTTTTCTGTATTCTTAATGCCATGAAGTCACTTCTGCCCTAATAATTTCCAAGACACTTCTTCTTGCCACCAGATTTTAACTAGGAGGTTGACTCATGCAAGAAACATGGCCCTTTATTCCTGTGCAGTCTGTGATACTCTGTTGCTATTTCTCTTTTCAGCCTGGCAATACCAATAAACAAAAATGAAAAAATGCTCCGGTCACCCACTTCTCCACTCTCTGATGCGTGTAAACACAAATACTCCAGCGAAGACCTGACCTCTTCCAGCCGCCCTCACGGCAATGGGGTGTTGACTTCTGCCTCTTCCAACAAAAAGCCTAAGGCTGACAGCCAGCTGCAGTCACATGCTGGAGACCTCACGGTTTGTTGATGCCCTTCTGTTTTAAGTAAATGCGAGTGAAATTCTGAGTTAGCCCACCACTCTGTCCTTAGCTGAACACACTTTAGCATGGAAATCCCATGCTGAACCAAAGGCATCTTTTGGGGAGATCTGGTAGCCCACAGAACATCAAGGAAGAATCCTGCCCAGTGGAAATTCCAAGCTCCCTCTGCTTATGGGGACTATTTCAGACCCCAGAGTAACACCATCCTCAGACAAAGAAAATTAGGAGTTTTAAACCAGCTGGTTTCTGTCTTGGGAAATCTTCTACCCATACATGACTCATGTATATGTGGGGCTGAAACCCATGCCAACATTACCTGGCTCTCAGCCCACTCTTTCTACCAATAGAATGGCCAAAGTGGGAGGTTTCTAACTCCACCTTTAACTATGCATTCCTGGGTGGCTTTAATATCCCCCTGGTGTTAGAGTACACCTGTTTCAGCTTCGACGTGAATTTGAGCTGAATCTCTCTGAGCTTTCTTCACCCCACCCCGCCCCTCTAGATATCACTGATATTCCATCTCGTTCCTCCACAGTCCCTCACTGTCCTCTAAGAACAGCATCTCTCTAGAGTATTCTGTAAGTCCAGAGGCTCTGCCTGAGTTCACCCAGGTCACTGTGCCTATCAAAACCAGTAGGGCTCTGTGAGGCTAGAGAGAAAAGATTTAGGAACAGGATCATGTTCTAGGCAGTGGTGGCACACACCTGTAATCCCAGCACTTGAGGCAGAGGCGGGCAGATCTCTGAGTTCAAGGGCAACCTGGTTCAGGACAGCCAGGGCTACAGAGAGAAACTTGGACCATGAAAAGGAAGATCTTAAGCAGGAGCCAGGACTTAACATTTTCCCCATGGGTTGAAGATGCAAGAAACCTGGAGAAGAAGTCTCTATGGGAGTTTGAGTCTCAGCACATCCCCAAACCACGCCTTTTTCTACCCACATTTATAAGCAATTATCTTCAGTCCTAAGCAGGAAGAATTCAGAAAGACTCTACTAGAGAAACATGGGACAGAAAGCTATCCATTCAGGGTTTTTTAAGATTTATTATGTATTCAGTATACAGAAGAGGGTGCCAGATGTCATCATGGATGTGGGAATTGAACTCAGGACCTCCGGAAGAACAATCAGTGCTCTTAACCTCTGAGCCATCACTCCAGCCCCCATTCAGGTTTTAAAACAAAAGCTAAAGTTTTCTTTGCCTTCATCTCTTTATATTGTGGACATCTGTGGTGTGCTGAGAAGCATACCATTTGTTTATTTCATTTATTCATTCACCAAGAGATGCTTTCAGAGCAGATATGTGTCCTAAGCCAGGCATCATGCTAAGCTGATACGGTGAGCACTCAGCAGATTCGCCTCTGCATCACCATGAAGCTGTGAACCCCGATGGGAAGAGAGCCTGAAACAGGGACTCCTATACAACCATAATCACACTCCTAATCACTACCAAACGTGCTAAGATAATGCTCATGGTGAACTAGCATTTGTCTCACAGAGAGGTCTGATTAGTAAACTTCTTCTGTGAAGCAAGACTTCTTGGCACTGCTGGCATTTGGAGCTATGTAGCCACTCATGGTCAGGGCAGTCCTATGCACTGTAGGATCCTAGGCAGCACCCCTGACCTCCACTCCCTGCCAGTACAAAAGGTCAGATAATAAATGCATGATGGTTCTGTGGTCTGCACCAGCTTGTCTCATCTGCTGATTACAATGGTCTCTCCATTATAGGCAGAACCCAGGTGTGGACTCAGGCACAACCAGTTTCCATTAAAATTTCACTCACAGAAAGGGCCAGATTTGACACACAAGCCATAGGTTGCCTCGGTATACAATCTCTAAAAGGCAGAGCAGGTCACAATAACATCCAGGCACAAGAATCATGATGTCAAAGGTCCTGAGGATCAGCACCAGCCTATGAGTCTTAGCAACAGAGAGTACAGGAAGATGGCTGGTTGGTAGACAGAGGCCAGCCTTTTGAGGCCACCATGGCCACTCCTGGTTTTCCCCCTTTTATAGCGAGTTAAGTGGACACCATTTAAGTATTTCAATAGCAATTTTAGAAGTTAAGCATCAGTCTTTCTGGTTATGTACAACAGACTCTAAACCTTAAAATAGTCCATGAAACTGGCTCATATCTAAAAGAGCATTTATATATGTGGTCAGTTACTTCAGAGGGAACAGTATTTATTTTGTGACCAGGCACATGCTCTCCCGCCCATGTGTCAGCCCACAGTGGACACTTTGTAACCGCTGGTAGTAGGACCTCTTTCAAATATTTTAAACAATTGCTTTGCACTGTTTTACAGATATTGTCTAAGAAGCAGTCCATTTCTGATATGATTGGCTGCTCTTGGGAGGGACAGTTACAGTGGAGCAGTAGTGAAAGCCTTGCTTTGGGGCATCATCTGAGACTCAAAGTGATGGAGGTAGAGATTCTCAGGGAGTATGACAGCATATACCTGAATTCTAGCATTCAGTAAGCTGAGAGAGTTCACAATCAGCCTGAGCAACATATCAAAACCTTATCTGGAGGGGTGTGGAGGGAGGAGGAAGAGAAGAAGAAATAATGCCTGTCCCTGAGCTCTCCCCTAGATGTGCTAAAACAGAAACTAAGCCAGAAATCTGTGGGTTTTTTTTTTTTGTTTTTTTTTTGTTTTTTTTTTGTTTTTTTTTTTAAACTTTATTTATTTATTTCCCTTGGTGTTTGCCTGGAACTGGAACTACAGACAGTTGTTAGCTGCCACGTGGGTGCTGGGAATCGAACCCGGGTCCTCTGGAAGAGCAGACGGTGCTCTTAACCACTGAGCCATCTCTCCAGCCCCGAAATCTGTGTTTTAACAGGTCTCCAGATGATTCTGATATGTGTGTAAATTGGGAAGAATAAAACCCTCAGCCCAGGGCCTTCACCCACAGTTACTACTAGAACTTGAGAAATGTGCCTAACCTGCTCAGTCTCAGCTTCCCATTCAGGAAAGAAGCAGTAGACCTCTTCCCATTCAGGAAAGAAGCAGTAGACCTCCCTTTTGATATTGTTCTGAGAGCAGCTTTTGACAAGTGCAGAAATCCTCAGCTCGAGACCTGGACATGTACAAACTAGGCACCCCTAATCCAAAGGGCTCCAAAATCTGAAACTTGCCACACACCAACTTAATTCTGCAAATTGATCATTCCATGCCTGGTCCCTATGATAGATCAGAGTCAAAAAGAATCACAAAACTGTTGTAAAGTAATGTAATGTAAAGTTATGTATTCATATAATATATGATATTATGATTAATATGTTTAATATCATATATGTTAAGGAGAAACAGATGAGTTTCATATTTAGACCTGGGTCACACTCCCCAAATATTTAATCACTTGTGGTCCCCAGTATTTTGAATAAAGAATACACAGCTTGTATTACCTTTTCTTCATTGAAACAAAATCATCATCATTTGTAATATAGAGTGAGCGGTATTCTGTAGATGAAAAGTCTTCTATCTAAAGGCTCTTTCAGCCAGGCGGCCAGTATCTCAGTGGCTTCTGTTGTTATTCATTGTTTAGAAAGCTGCTCACAACAGTTCTGAAAATGGCATCCTCCATACCAAGTCACGGCCACAGACTGAGCCATGGTCTCCAGGTTCCAACGGCCACAGGGACTGCAAGCGACAGAAACTGATCTTCGATGACATGTAAGTGTGGACCTTCTCAGTATGGGGAGAAAAGAGAAAGTAGGAAGGAAGAGCATTACCTCTCCTTTATGATGTGGCTGTTTGCCCTTTTGTGATATGGTCATTTAAATGTCTCAAAGGAAGCTCAACTTCATGTGTAGCCCTTGGATAAACAGGATCCCCTGGGCTAATGGAGTTGACACCCAAGACCTCAGAACACTGAAACAAGATGCATTAATGGGTCTTATTTCTTTTTAAATTATGTGTGTATCTGTCTGGGTATGTGTGTGCTCTTGGATCCCTATAGAACCAAACCCAAGCCCTCTGTAAGAGCAGAGCATACCCTTCACTGCTAACCAATCTGTGTCTCCAGCCCCTCCAATGAGTCTTATTTCTAAGGATATATATTACAGGATGTTGGTGATTTTATGCTATCAGAAAAAAAAAGCACTTTTGGTTTTATAAACTATAATAGCAAAAGAATAATAGTAATTTACTCCTGAAGGCTATTTTCTCCCAAGATGTAGGTTCTTTGTTAACAGTGTAAACAGGCCTTATGTAGAAAAAGCAGCCTGGATTCCTTTATCCACTTCTCCTGCTAAATAAACATGAACCATCATCAACCAGTAAGGAAAAGGGAGAGGAGGTGAATAAGAATGTCCACCCTTGCTCTTGGGAGCCTGAGAAATCACTATCAGAAAGGCTGAAGTGATGCTGAAGATCATTTGGTTTCCCAGGGTGAATGCAGGTTAAGGAACACCTAGAAAGAAGGAGGAGATAGAGATTCATGAGTTCAGCCTGAATCCTGCCTTCAGTTGTTAGCTGACCCATGTGGGTCAGGATAAATGAAGTCTTCGGGGAATCTTGTGCAGGAGATTCCGCCCTCTGCTGGCTTACATTCCAACTGCAGACACAGACTACAAGCCATGACCCCGCTGGAAGTCAAATACAAACTGGTCTCAACATCTCCCAGCCCCTTCTCAGAAAAAAATCATACGATCAGCGACTACTGCTGTGCTTGTTTCTTTGAGGCATCACATAAGCAGCAGCATCTGGGGAACATCAGGCACAATGCACAAGTGATCCCTCCCCTGATCCACTCTTTGAGAGTCCTAACCCTCACCCGACGATAGGCATGGGTTATTTCCTACTCTGTCAGCTTCCAATACTTTTAAGTATTAATTTTACTTTATACATTAACCAGGGCACAGAGTTTGGGGGCTGGAAGCCAAATGTACATCTCTGTGTCATTTAAGAAGCATATATCAAATTAACTGAGTTTGGGGAACTATATGGCCAACAGAAGACCTCAGTCTCTTCCTGGGGCTGCTGCAGCTGCATGCCAACTCCAGGCATGCAATGCTCCACTCTCCTAACTGCTCCACCACCTACCCCCTTCACTTCCCCTTTGCTGAACCCAATGCCAGGTGCTCGTTTGCCCTCAAGAGGATGGTCAGGTAGTCTGCTATAGCTTCATTAGGACTTTGAGGTAGAAATTGTCTCTGTAAACTTTAGTTATTTTTGAGAACAGGGATGATTAATGATATTTAAGGTCACTGTGGAGTTTTGTGTTTGGGCGTCATAGCTACTAACAGATGCAGTAGACATCAGAAGGCTCAAGATACTAGACGTCTCTGGTATATGGCTTGGGGAGACTGATAAAGATAAGAAAGAAAGAAGAATTTGTGAGAAAATAAATTCAGTGACTTTTCCAGTGTTCAAAACTGAACACTAAGTCAGAAAAGCAGCAACCCAACCGTTGCAGCCAGTCTGAAGTTTGTTGGACTTTTTATAGGGGAAATGTTTCTCATTATGTCCCCTGTCTGTACCAAAGGGGAGGCTCTGCCTATTGGCAAGATGTGTAACTGGCTGTAGACTATGCGGGGACTGTTTGTTCTGTTAGGGAAATGGTACAATGAGATGGAAAAGCACTCTTACATACCTGTTCCATAGAGAGGTGTGGCCATTTGCCCCAAATGATTTGAAATCTCTAACAGTAAAATAAACATGCAACTGAAAAGGCCACTGACCTAAGTAAGCTGTGGGAAGATTCTTAAAACCCTAAAGGCAAAGAACCAACATTGTCTCTTCCTTTAAACCATGAAAATCTCTAGCCCTCAAGAGATCAAAGTCACCTGACAGATGCAAATATCTTACATGTCTAGCTGCTGTATAATAAGCACCTACTAAGGGCAGGGTGCAGGGTGACAGCTAAGATACAATGATGGGTTCATTCTCAATTCTCAGAGTCAGGAGAAGTCAGAGAAGCACATGAATGGGGCCACTACTGAGACTACTGTGGCCACCTCTTCTCCCCCTTCCTCTCCTTCCTTTCTGTCATAATTTGCTTCAATTCGACATTCCTGGGCAGAGGAAACCTCAATTAGGCATGAGAATGACCTGTGGGTATGTTTATGTGGCATTTTCTTGAGTGCCAGTTGGTGTAGGAGTCCAGCCCACTGTGGGCGGTACCATCTCTAGGCAGGCAACCCAAACGAGCCTCTTCCTCCCCCGGGTGCCTTTTTCTGTCCTCTTTTCCTTCCATCCTCTTTCACCCTGACAGCTTCTGCCCTGGCAAGCTTCTTGACCAAGAAAGTCCACAGCTCCTGTCAGTTTCCTTGGCTGATATTCACTGAGAGTGTCAACAAGCACTGAGATGAACAGAGATGCTGCCAGGAGACAATGGGAAAGGGCCAGATCATTAGGACCAGAGCAACTGAGAACCTGGTGGAAAGCCAGTTAGAATGATCCAAAAAGTAACAGATGCCAGGCTGTCATTTAGTTCTTAAAGCTTTGTCATGTAGCTTTAAAAAAAAAAAAAAAAAAAAAAAAAACAAGGAAACTCATCCTTTTGTATTATAAATACTTGTTAATGGTTGAATAAACATGCAATTCAGACAACAACTGAATCCACCAGGCTGTCAAGAATGAGTACTGAATAAATACGACTGAATTATAAATACCCTTCCCAGGGGAGGGCCAGGGTTTTTCTATCTTTTTCTTTTTCCATGAACCTGCATGAAAGTACATTTAAATTCATGCTCTTACACATCTTGTTTCCTGTGTTTCTTACCAATTAAGCACCAGTTAGTGCTTTAGGGATGCAAATGAACTGAAGGGAATAACACTTATTTTAAAACTGGAATCAAGGTCGGCTCGTTCTTGCTAAGCTGCAAGTGCAGACCAGCAGCAATGTGACTCCCCTCCTCCCCTGACATTCAGCAAAACCAGGAGAAGCATGACAGTTACTACAGCACAGCCGCAGGAAGGTGGCACTGGCATGATTAACTGACTTTTCTTTGAAAAGACAAAAATCTGTGAGAATTTATGTCAAAGACTGACAACGCTTGCTTCACCTCGCAACTTAGATCCGGGTCTTATTAGTGCAACACCGTGAGCTATATATTATTTGGTATCATAATTAGTGATGAGGGAGCTTGGGCCAAGGAAAATTGAGAAAGATCTGGGATGGAAAGCCTCAGTCCAGAAGTCCCGAATTCACGGAGCTAAATGGTAAAGGCTTGGCAAGAAATAAAGCCTGGCTCCCGCCAGCCATATTGCTGAGTTGGAAGCCAGCAGGGCTGGAGGCCAGCACTGCCTGCTGTTTGCTGAGAGATGTGCTGTCCCCTGCCCATATTTCACATAGAAGAGGCAGTCACGACCAGATCACTCAGCCAATCCACCAAATGTCCCATCTGTCCCCATGACGCCAATAATAGGAGCAGAGCTACCTAGCCCTCCCAGCACTGAGTGAAGACTCCCTGGGACACACAGTACTGAAGGCCATGAGCATGTAAATGTGAGTGGGAGGAAGGGCTGGGGACTTGACATTTGTAATGTAATTATGTGCAGCAGTCTCCTAGCTAAAAGGATTTTAATTTTATAGAGGATGAGAAGATTCCCGTATATGAGAGGTTCAATCTCCTACAGCATGATTTAATCAAAGGAAACCAACTTGAATTTTTGCATGTGAGAGCCAAGCACAGCACTATGGGGACCTTCCCGTGGCACTATTGTCCTGAGGGACACCCTTTGCTTGTTGCTGCAAAGCTGGACCCACTTTTTGTTCTTAAGGAATTGTTTCTATTGTAAATTTCCTTCCTTGGACTGAGCCCTTACCTTATTTTGACCAATGGAAAAACAAAAAGAGAAACTTCACGTGAAAGAAAAAGGGCATCTCTTATTGAAACCTTTAGGCTTTGCTAAAAATCGATCGTTTTAAACGTCCAACCCAGAGAGGAAGACCACTGAGGAAGACCACTGAGAGATGGTATTCCATTTCAATAAAAGTTTCTTAAATGATTAAAAGCTTCCCTCCCTCAGCCAGCGCAATATGAAGCATGTACTGAGTCCCGTAAGGAATATGAGGATGGGAGTCCACCCCGCCCCCAGAAGCCAGGTTCCAAGCACTTAGGGTTCCCGTCAATATCAAGGTTGTAGGAACAAAAGCTGATATGAATCCTTGCTGCTTCAACTCCATCTACAGGGGTGTGTGCAGATAGCCAGCATCAGCACCTGGGGCCCCAATCCCCAAACATTCATGCCAACAGTGGCTACTGGAAGGGGGCAGGTGGCAGAACACTTGCCCAGCGTACATGAAGCCCTGAGTGTGCCACCCAGTTCTGCAGGCTAGCACTACAAAGCAGTTGTGTATGAAAGAGAAATATTTAATCCCTTACACGGTCTGTCTCCTTTTGGAACAACCACCTCAAGATACACACAGTAACACCCTAGGGCATATCAGCCGACACTGAGGATGAAAATGCATTTGATATTGTTGCTGCTCTTCTGTCTGATGTGGATTTCAGTGTCTCCAAGCAAACCATCCAGATCTCTCCAAACCCAGGAACCTGTTTTTTTTCAAACACAGTGAGCTCTCATCCCCACCAGTTTGCACAAAATAGGCTTGCTCAACGGCGGGATGGCCTTTCAAAGAGGTAGGAATTACAGAAAGCAGTGTGCCAGCCTCTCCGTGGGAGACCATTCATCTCTCTCTCTCTCCCTCAACCATGAGAGAGAGCAAAAAGCAAAGGCTGCTTCTAAAGCTCATGTGCTGGAAGATATGTCAGGTCACTCACACCCTGCAGTGACTCAGAGCCAAGGCCGTGTGTTTGTAGATGGTTGATGGAGGAAGCAAGGAAGAAAAGAACATAGCATTTGTATCAAGTACACCAATTGCTTTTGTTACAGAGAACTCTTAGAACAAAGATGCACATGGCTGCGCTCTGGCTCTGCCATCAGCCAGTTCTGATTTCAGTGGAGCACTGGATATAGTTCCATTTACCATGTCTAATTGCGCTTTTATTTGTATGTTCATGACAATCAAGATGCTATGAAAAAATAATGCGAAGGATATTATTATAGAAGTTTTAAAACTCTAGATTTCCCATGTAAAAACAAATTCAGTGGGAAATCTATTTTATGCTGAGATGATTAGATTTTATTTCAGAACTTTTGATGTATTAGATTCTGTACCTGTGACAGCAGTGAGGGCAATTTTATTCTTCCTGCCGACTTGCATATGGCTGTAGAAAGCAATGCGTTCAGGTTAGTGTGCATCCACAGCCATGCCGGACGGCCTGAGAGAACGACATCCTATTGGTCCCAATGACTTTGTAATGGCCTGATTTAAGAGGATAGCAGTAGAAATCACCTGAGAGCAGAAAAAATGGGCCAATCTTCAGGCAATTTTCAGTGCTTAGAATAGTGAGCCCTCCATTATATGCAAAAAGGATTCTAACAAGTGTATTTGTAAATGATCCATAGATGGCACCAGGCTTTCTTTGAGCATGGCAGGTTACTGTTGTCATTGCCAGGATCCGGTCAGAAAATTGGATGTGTTACTTACTCACAGGCACTGCTGTGTGTCTGTGATTCAACCGCCGTATCAGGCTTGAAAAATGCACTCATGTGCTGCAGATAAAAACAGCATTGATTGAAGAACCCATATTAGGGGCTATCATCTATTGACATTTCTAAGGATAACTTAGAAAGCCTGTGAAATCTAAGATGCCATAGCTTATGACCAAAAGACGTTCCCCCCTCCCCTTGGGAATGAAATGCATTTAAAATGATAATCTTTTTTTTAGTAGTGGGGTCTACAAAACAGGACACAAAGAAAATGACCAAACTTAGATACCAGAGTGTAGAGCAGATAATGATGTAGAGAATTTCAAGTTGCCATGGAGACACTCTCCGGCTCATTGACTATGATGCTGCTCCCTCTCAGAAGGCACCACTCTTTGCTAGGCTCAGAAGAAATTCAGTACTGTAGATCGGGGAAGACAGCAATGTGCCAGTGACCAAGCTGCACATACGCAGTAACTGTCTCCCTATAAACTTGGAAGGTGATTAATTCACAATGAAATATTGTTTAGACAAGTTCTCTGTGATAGTGGGAAAGACAGTGAGAAGCATGGATAACACTGCTAGGAACAGTTCCTGGCAGTGGTCAGATAGAATTTGGTGAACACTCAATGAATGGGCAGAGAGCACAATGAATGGGCAGCAGAGAGGAAGAACAGGACTTCCAAACAGGAGTGCCATGTCATCAATGCTGGAAGTTTCCCAGATTTTCCTCAAAAGTCCCTGGGGAAACCTAACCTCAACTACAATTTGACCTCGGAAGCCCCACAGATTGATTTCTGGACTGGAAACAAGATGAACACACAACAGAAACCGTGTGTTAAACACCGGTCAAGGATTAGGGCTTGAGATTGACTCCAAGGGAACTGAACTATAGACCCCAGAACCAGACTTGATAAAAGCTGACTCGGGAACTTTGTCTTTAAGAGAATAGCAATGCTAAAAGGGAAGCTTGGACCCATCTGACAAGTGAAAACTGTAAAGTCTCCTTCTACTGTAGGCCATGGAATCTGAGTTCAGGAGTCAGTCTAGGGTGAGCTAATTGTCTGTGTTGGGATGTGAAGCCAAAGACCAAACCCAGCAGCACATCTGTCCTTTCTGATGCTGGCAGCAGGTGTGTGTCATGACTCAGCAGGATGTCATGGATGCTCAGATGTCATGACTCCAAACCCAAGGATCTAAAACCATCTAGAGATGATCGCTAACCCATGAACTTCTGATTGTCATCACTGGCTTGTTACTTTAAACAATTACACTCACTTTACTTCAGGGTGTTGGTAATGAAGGAGGTTGTACATGTATGGGGCAAAGTATACATGAAAACAACATAATTTCTGCTCAGTTTTACTGTAAATCTAAAAATGCTCTAAGAATGTTTGTAAGCAAACAAGTAGTAAGGATGAAAACTGCCAAAGTTCTAACCAGTCAATATGTAGCCAAAGAAGGAGAAAAGCAATTGAAAAGCCAAGTGGAGGTGTGGTTTCCTGGGAGATGAAGTAGAAAAGCAAAGGTGAAGGAAACAGGCCCTTCTGACTGAGGAAACCTTCAGCCACAACTGAGACCTATCAAGGGGAGTAGAAAGCTTCAGACCTGGGTGGGAGCGGGAATGGTGAAGGAGCAATGTCCAAAGACAGACAGTTACATTCAGGAAATCCTACAGCTGTATTATCACTTCTTTGTGGTAACAAACCAACATGTCAGTTCCAATATATTGCCACAACCCTAACAATATTTGTGGAGAAATAAGAGACAGGATATGAGGTCTTTGTTGTTGTTGTTCCCACGGTTTTTGATCTAAAACTAATCATTTGTTTTGATCTTGATTGTGCTTGACTAATTAAATGTCATGCTTTAGTCAACACATGTTCATTGTCAGAACACATACTGTTTCTCTAAACACTCTGCTCTCTTTGAATAAAGGAATGTTCTGATTACCTGGTATTACAATGAGGTAAAACGACCCATTAGAATCTAAAACAAGACAGTTTAAAATAAGCATATTATAATAAGTTAAATAGTCCATGACTTATTTCTCTGCTGACATTCTATCCCCTGGCTGTTATCTGCTGTTTATGAATAGGTCCAGTTTATTGATCACACAACACACTGAATACAAAGAAGTTTATGCTGATAGCATCTCAAGGATGTAAAGTGTTTTTTTATTATTATTAATCTATTAGACTAAACATTTTAAAGGCACCAACCAGTGAGTGACTACGTTGTTATACACATTCAGATCGTTCTCAAGACAAATTACCTTTATCTCCCAGAAGAATTAGCACTGGCCAGGGTTATTGCTTTAATAATACACATGTCTAATGCTCCTGTTTACCAACTAGCTAATCAGCACTCCAGAGGATACATGCCGTGTTTGCATTGTTACAAGGTAGACATCATTTTACAATTAACTTCATTACAACTGGAAAATAATCATACTGTATCACAGTTCTTCAGTTTTCACTGTGAGGCTCTAAGATAATTAACTATATGTGCATACAACTGTAGGTATTATTTATGCATATAAATGACACACTCATAAGAACAAATACTCACCTATACATATCCATGAAATCATTACCAGATATATTTATAGTTTTTAAGTAAAAGGGGGGGGAGGATGGTTTTCTGTAGATACTATGCAAAATAAGATTTTTCACATTTTTCTTAGCCATACAATAAAAAGAAATCTTATTCACAAATTAGGTGCTGAGGGACCACATTAAAACAACTATAAATATAGGCTATCTGCATGTATTGAGTGGGTTTTGAATTGCTAACTTAGGAGAAAAATAATGTATTTTATGTAAGGCTGTAATTTGAAAGTGCAAAAAGTATACATGATTCCATATTAAGCAGAGTTTTTTTAAATTGTGCTTTATGTTTGAATGAAAGGAAAGCATATTCTCAACAGATTTTGCACTTAAGCAATAATGGCATCTAATATTCTCTCCTTGTAGGCCTCGGAGTGCGGATTATTTTATGCAGGAAGCCAAACGAATGAAGCATAAGGCAGATGCAATGGTGAGACCCTTTTCTTTCCAGATTTATTCATCCAAATTGTGTTTGTGCTTCAGCTCCATCACTGGGGCAATATAGCCGGGGTAATTATAAAATCTATTACAAGGATGGTTGGACCTGCTAAATGGGAAAATGTTTATATAATCAAAGGCTCATAGCCCAATAAATTATGACTTCACTCAATAATGTCGAACTGGAAGAAAGCCCTGGATAAAAGAATATTTCAATTTAGTTTTAAGGTTTGAATAGTAACCAGAGCCAGTGGAGTCCGTGGGTAGAGCTATTAGAAATAAATTGAATTTGCATTTTTCTCTCTGGCTAGTCTAGTTGACTCTTCCTTGGCTCGGCCCCACAAATCTCTTTTTAGTTTCTTGTGTATATCTGCCCAAAAGGAACACAGTCCCTGAAATGTACAACATAGAAACCATCACCCTCACTTAGAACATTCAAGGCGCCATAATTTGATCTTGGCAAAGAGTAACTTTTCGAACATGAGTGATCTATTTTAGAGACTTTAATGCTTCCAGGCAAGAAATAAAAAAACTTTTGGTTTGTTTGTTTTTAGTTGTTTCATTTTTTTTTTAAGGTCACAAGGCAGTTCTGCCCTAAGGCCTCTTCCAAAAGGATGCCTTTGTTCCTAGAAATTCTACTTTTCCTCCGCTCCAGAGTTCATAACAATGGTCAGTCAAGGAGCTGGAGATAAAGGTGGCATTTCAAATACCTTTCAGAATATGACTGCAGTGAGGAAGATATGTAATCCTAAAAGCTGCTTTCCCAGTATGCTGGCATTGCCCACCCCACAGTTACTAGCTGATGTCAACTGCCAGGGAACGCTGGGGTAATGCGGAAATAGCCAGTGAGTCTCAGAAAAGAAAGTTGTAAGGAACAGCTCTTGTCCACATAGCCCCACAATCCCAAGGTCTGCTGGAGAGTTTAGGTTATCCATGGAAACTGATGTGCAGATCTCCCTCTCCAATATTCTGTTTTTAAAAAAGAAAAGAAGGGGAGGAAGGAAAAGAATTAATACGTGGCCACTTTTGGGCAAAAGCATCACTCTTTTGAATACAGTGAGATTTGCTACCTGAAGCCGTCATCCAAGGCCTCCCAGCTCTGTTCACCTGACACCCTATTGCTCAACTCTACCTTTCCTACCCCTTGGCAGCCTCTCATCATCCTTGTTCATCCTAGCCCACATGCCTGTCCACCTGCAGAGCTTAATGCTCTCTCTTCTGGGTGCACCCCCATCCTCAGTGTCGTCCCAGATCCAGCCAGATCACGCAATTTCTTCCCACTACCATCTCAGAGCCTTCCCAGACTCTCTGCAGACCCTCCCAGACCCTCCCTCATATCTTCCTGCATTACACTCTTTCGTTTATATCCTGTCAATCACAGACTGCCTTGCATATTGAGCTATTTTGTGGTATTCACTTTTCACTCTCCAAATGTCTTCTGTGTCCCTGGATGGAGCGTTTGTGTATCAAGTACATGTACCCCAAAATTAAATGCTTTAGAATGAAATTAATGCCTTAACATGACAATATTGTCCCAAAATGTGGCAGTATAGCCTGTATGACTTATAAGTGTTATTTATTTATTAATGATTAATACATTATGGGGAAACAGGTGATTTTTGCAAGGTGAGAATATGTGATTTTCTAGAACAATAGTCAGTGTCTAGAGCCTGGACACCCACACATAGTTCTAGACTTGGAGAACTCAGGGCTGTAAATCTATCTGACTCGTGGCTGCTGACAGAGATGTTAGTGACACCCTGCTCTCCAGGTATGTCCAGCCCAGCTGACTGTTCCGCAGCTTCTGTGCCAATTAGCATAAATTTAGACAGTGTAGCTAACTCCAGAAGCTGTCCTCGTGACTGATTTTCAGCTTTGAATCCCATTTTATGAAAGTGAGATGAAGAACCTTAAGTTAATCTCCGAGTTTTCCTCCTCAGTCTCCTCTCTAGTGAGGCCCCGTTAACAATGACACCCAAGAGGATGAATGTGGAGGGGTATAAAGTCACAAATGACATAGGAGACAGTAATCAATGCCCTGAACTATCATTGTTGAGACTGAAAAATAGGCATGAGGGCTAGAGAGATGGCTCAGGGGTTAGGAGCACTTGGCTGCTCTCCCAGAGGACCCGGGTTCAATTCCCAACACCCGCATGGCAGCTCACAACTGTCTGTAACTCCTGTTCCAGAGATTTGACTCCTTCATACCAATGCACATAAATAAAACTAAATAAATTTTAAAAAAAAAAAAAGAAAAGAAAAGAAAAAATAGGCATGAAAGTCCATGTATGGAACTGGGCCTATCAACTTCGGCACATTTAGCACCGTGAGACCTGTCTCACAAGGGATGAATTTGCCAGACCACTGGGGAGAAGGAAATACACGTTTGCAAAGTTGAAAGTGTCACATGGAATCTACACCCACTCACTTCCAACAAGTGGTAACCTGAGAAAATAGAGAGGGTTTGCACCAGGTCCTTTTACCCAAGGGAGGTGGGCTCCAAGCTCCCATAGTACGCCTTGAGGTTGCAGATTGTTCACAGCTCTATACACACTGTGTCTCATACATATACATGCCCTAAACTAGTAACTAATAATAATGCAGGGCAATTATAATAGGGCTATGATAATAAAATGTATAGGCTCATGAACTGTTAATTCAGGAATTTTCCTCGTAACATTTTCAGACCTTATTAACCACAGGTACATGAAACTGTGGAAAATGAGCTATGGATGGCAGGGAGGGCTACATATCTAATGCTTTTTCTCTCTCAGCTCTATTTCATGGGATTTTAGAGCTCAAAAAATTGGGTTTCTCAAAGCATATAAGCTATATAATGATGCCCTTTGTTTTAACAAAAAAAATTAAGAAAGCTCTTACTGATCTTGTTGGTCAGGTGGAGAAGTTTGGGAAGGCCTTGAACTATGCTGAAGCAGCCTTGTCCTTCATCGAGTGTGGAAATGCCATGGAGCAAGGCCCAATGGAATCCAAGTCTCCATACACCATGTACTCCGAGACCGTGGAACTCATCAGGTAAAGTCTCCAGCAAGGTGGAGAAGGCCACTACATCAGCACATATGGGGATCACTAAGAATGGCAGCCTGCAGGGTCAGCCACTGGGGACTACTGTTCATTCCCCAGAATAAGACTGGGGAGAGATGTGGTCCACCTCCCTCACAAATCTTTCTTTCTTGACTATCCAAGGAAGAGGCAATGTCAAAGTGACTTGGGATATGTCCCCTCAGCTAGGAAGTGATAGGTTTGAACTCATTTCAACCCAAGGCTGTTTGAAAATAAAAAGTCCATAGGGAATAGAAGTAGAGATGTAAGACTGGTAGGGCAGTTTGCCTGGTTCCTCGTCATTCAAATGAATAAACATATTTATTCTTTCTGCTTCTCAGAGTGCTGAGAAAAAAAAAACAGCAATAATAGCCTTATTCTAAAATGTGAAGTATACCTAAGTAGACATTTCTTAGAAGAAAACTTAACTGGATGAACAGTGTATCACTAAGCAATAGAGAATTTAAAATGCAGGCAGACTCTGCTATATATAGTTTACTTATTAAATATTTGAGGCTAGGCTCAGTAATAAAGCTGCAGGGCCTATTATGAGCTTCAGTGCCATGTCCTGCTTAAAGACATCCATACTATAAAATGAACAAATAAATCATAACCACAACAATAGCCCATCAGACACACAGGATGCAGATGTGCCATACTCTACACCCATGCATACAGGCCACCTTGTCCAGAGAGAGAACACAGTTCAGGAGTGACATCCTTCACTGCCCAGAAAATAGGAGGTTTTTCTACCTGTAGAATGACTATAGCTAATGACCAGGTATGTTTGAGAGAAGTTTCATGAGAGGTTGGTTTATTAACATTCTCCCAAAAGCCCAAAGAGTTAAGAAGATGATGTGCTAACAATACTGGCCTCATCAGAACAGAATGTGAATGTGTATCACAAAGTCAGGGTGTACCCCATAAAATATAACTAGTTATGAATGTTAATAAGAAAAAAGAAAACTGTGTCATTATGGATTTTGTAAAAAGGGTGCTTGTTATTTTACCACTTAAATCCATGTCTTACCCCCAAAGCTGGTGCTCATCTCTCTAACTAAGGGACACTGGGGGCCAGACACAGAAGCAGTGACATCTCCCTACAAGTAAGAGAATTCCTACCTCCCAGGGACCCAGAGGGCAATGGACCATGATCAGTTCATGAGGACAAAACCACCTTAAGATTCTCACTCCTGGCCTGGTGGTGGTGACGCATATCTTTAATCCCAGCACTGGAGAGGCAGAGGCAGGCATATCCCTGTGAGTTCAAAGCCAGCCTGGTCTACAGTGCTAGTTCCTGGACAGCCAGGGCTGTTACATAGAGAAACACTATCTAGGAAAAGAACATTCTCACCCTTGAGCACTGATATGTTGGAAATTATATTCCCAACCCATAAACTTGAGAGTTACATTCAAAGTACAGCACATATAACTACAAAGGGTCTAACTCTCCTCTCCCCCACCACCCTTATCACTATAGCCCTCTCATTCTAGAGGAAATAGAATGGGCAGAAAGAGTATTGAAAGCTAGGATGGCTGGAAATCACTGAACTTGTTAAAAGACAGGTTCAAGAAGGCAGTCAGGATAAACCTAAAGACATGCATGCCAAGTTACAATGCAACCGCATGTGGTAACAAAACCCAAAATTCTGGTAATAGGCAGATGGAAAAGGCATGCTGTCAGAGGACAGTGGTGGACAGACCATCAAGTACAGAAAAAAGGGACTGTCCAGCATCAGTCAGGTAAGGCTGCAAGATGGAACTGTTCATCCCTAGGCGACACATAGTAAAGAGGAGAGAAGAATCCCTGGATTCCCTCTCCTGTTCTCAGAGCACAAGGGAGCATTGCAAAGGAGAAACAGCAAAAAACAAATTTTATTTGGAAAGTGCCATAATGCAACCTAATTATTTATAAACTGATTTAAAAAAATACCTTTTTAAAACTGAAGGAACTTTCTCAGTAAAAGGAAATAGTGGAGGAGGGAACCTTGGCATGGCCAGGAGGAAAGAACAGAATTATAGCTGTGTGCACAATAAACTGTTCCTTCCAGGGAGTTTTGTAAACCATACTTGGTGGCTGAAACAGAATTTATACCACCATCTGGTACTCAAGATAGTATTACATAAAAAGAAGGGACGGTAAAGACTGCCATGCTTCAGTCAGGGGAAAATATTTATACCATCAAACTGTAGGTCACACAGGCAGGGTTTTATCCAAGGCAAGCTCTGGGGAGACTGCAGAGGGCCACACTTGGAACCTAGAGACCTGCAGCAAGAGGGCAGATGGCATTACCTTCAGCCATTTCAGCAAGGCACTTGCTATGCCAAGAACATCACAAACGAGCTGGGCTAACCTCTACACACCATGTGACCGATGTATTAGTCTCGCTTTACAGACTAGGAAATAGTCACTGAGATGTTAATACATCTGTCTGAACTCTGAGTAGCTGAGATGGGACTTGATCCTGGGACCCTCTTACCATTGCACATCTCTCAAGAGATTCTGAGCGGTTGAGCAGGTGTTTTAGAGGAAGTAATGGCCCCTGTTTATAGCAAGAAAGACTCTTACTTCTCAAAGCACTTGTCAGTACACAGGAAAGTAAACATTAAAACATTCCAGACAGCTACATTGTTATCAAATAAGAGTTACATGTAATAAGGATGAAGGTAAGCATCTATTTAAGTACAGCTGGTGACCTCTGTTCTCAGTAACTCAGCATGAGTTGAAATGTAGAAAAATGGATACTTCACCATAAGCTTGCAGCACCCCTGAGAGTTTGTCCTGTGTTGTTAAAGGACAGAAAGTGGCACAACATCCTAAAAGCCCTTTTCTTCTAGTCACCACGGTACTGCCATCAGCTAGCTTTTAAGGCACTATGAATACCTACCTACACACTGGCGCTGAAGAGTGCCTCAGTGACGAAGAACGCTGCTATTGGTGCAGAAGACCCAGGTTCCAAGCCCAAAACTCGCATTGAATGACTCCCAGCCACTTGTGACCTGAGCTCTGGGGGATTCAACACTCAGTTCTGGCCTCTGTGGGCAGCCACACTCACACATACCCACATGCACACACATACATGTGCATAAATTTAAAAAACAAAGAAACAAGCATGTAAGTGTGGAGTGGAGAGAGAGAGACCATTATAGAAGATGTTCCATTGATAGCCAGAAAGGATCTTTTAATTTCTTGGCTTTTTTATCATTTGTTTTTTAAGGTACGCTATGAGACTAAAAACCCACTCAGGCCCCAACGCCACACCAGAGGATAAACAACTGGCCGCGCTTTGGTAAGTGGGACCCCAGCTCCACAGATGGTGCTGAACTGTCTTGTGCTCCTGATAACTAACCCACTGATCCCAAGTTCCTCCAACAAGCAGAGGTCCAGTCCACCCTTCTCTATGTTAACCCTGAATTCTCAGTGACAAGAGAGGATCACAGGGGGCAAGTAGCCAGTCAGGGCAACCAAAAGTAGCAAGCTCCAGGTCTCAGAGAAATAAGGCAGAGAATAACGGACACCTAATGTTGACCTCCTGCCTCTACATATGCATGGACAGGCACATGCACACACATGTACACACATGCACACACACACACACACAATAAATATGAAATCAAACAGGTTTAAATATGAATTGTGCTAAATGGAATTTTGCCTGTGTTAACACTTTAGATGCAGTCAGAGTCGTTAATGAGTTATTTTGCATGCCAGATCACTATGAATGGATACTCACAACCCATTAGAGTTATCAATACACTGAACTGAGGGGCAGCTTGCTATACTTAGATAATAAAATCATTTTTTTTCATACTGGCTAATGGGTGGAATCGATCTTCCTGTGCTTAGGATTACAGTAATAAGGGCTATATGGCAATAACTCTCTGTAGCATCTGCTCTGAATGACCCATGCCATTCCTCACATTGCAAGGGCCCTCTCTGGGTCTCTCCTGACCTTACTCTTGTATCCAGAGTGTTTTGTTCTTGGCAGGTTTGCTGAGCTCAAGATCTAACCTGAGAGATAAAAAATCAAATGCAGTCTCTGCAAATAAACAAGAGAGGCTGGAGCTTTTTGACATTATTTCATCTGGAGTTTGAAGTGTTAGGGAGTTGGATCAAGTTGTACTGGGCATGTTAGGATTCTAGCACGTCAGTAATACCTAATCTCAGCTGGGGAAGAATTATGAGTGAAAAGCACCAGGGAAGAGAGAATTAGTCTCGGAAAATGCTAAATATGCCCTTTCCTTTATTGGAGTACTGTGATGGGATTAATAAATTGATGGTGATTAATAATTAATGTTGAAATATATGTATGATGTAATTATGTAAAACATTGTAGAAAATAAGCAAACGTAAGTAGCCTCAGATTAGTACTTCTGTTGTTGGTAGTGCACGTACTTTATTTGAACTCATTACAATCTAGTAAAGCGTTAACAAGCAGAGGTAATAAAAATCTGTGAAATTGCTGTCCTGTCTGCAAAGCCAATAGCTCACCCAATAAAGCAGGCTGTGTGCTGGCACTCCCTCAGCCTCTCGTGGAGAGAGACTGACCTCTGGTGGTGGGAGGAGAAAGCAGCCTGACCCTGTTCCCAACAAAGAGCTGTTAAAACAGTTATTACGCATTATCTGGTATGCAAGTATGGAATGCCTCCTTGGAAGTCTGAATTTTGAAGTTTTTTTGTTTAACAAAAGGAATGTCAAATACTCATGCATATACATTTTAGATGTATTAGAGTGATCAAAATATTTGAGTCGGAAATGACAGGATTTGTTCTGAAACTTCACTGTAAAGGACACACATTTCCCTTCTTCTAATGCAGTTACCGATGCCTGGCTCTTCTGTACTGGCGGATGTTTCGACTCAAAAGGGACCACGCTGTAAAGTATTCGAAAGCACTTATTGACTATTTCAAGGTACGGTCTAGCAAATGAACACCATGGCTTCCTGTTCTGAGCTGTCTCCCTGGCAGCTCTCTTGCATAGAGGCTAAACTTTCATCCCCAGTCTCCAGAATAACCCCACTTATGGCACACTATGGCTTATAGGGCTCGGAGAATGTGTTACCTGTCTTCATGTCCTTATTTTTATGGCCTGTAAGCAAAGAATGTCAAATTGGCCTGGGATTGGTCTTTAGAATAAATACAATTCCTTATGTCCATGTGGAATTCTTGGAAGTAACTACATAGACCCACTCCCCTTAGTTAGTGTCTAGTAACTGATTTAATCTTTGATGCAAGTGTCATTTCTAAAGATAGGAAATAGCCTGTTATAGCTCAGAAACCCTTGGTAGCAATGTGTAATGATAGGGATTAAACTGCAACCATGGCAACATTTTATCTCAGAGAATTAAATTATTTTCACTAGAAGAATACAAAAACAAACAAGCAAAAATAACTTTTTTGATGTAGTGTTGCAAAATAATCCTGAAGTTAATCATTCATTCAAAATGTCTGGGCCTCTTCACGGTCTCCACCACTCCTGTATCACGCATAAGCACACAACCATCATTTTCAATGCTTTACTGCCAGTCTGTCCACCTTAGAGACTGGCATAATGGCTAGGCTATGTTGGAGATCCTCTAGGCTGTGTCTAGGGCACTACCAACTTCCTTATTGTATATACAGAATGATTGCTGCTGAGATGCTTCCCCTCCCATCATCAGGACATGAGATCTAGCATGGAGATTTTCCTTCACAAAATCAGTCCTTTTACCAGGCACCGTGGGCTTGACTGTGAGCCCAGCACTCAGGAGACAGAGCCAGAAGACTGCTAGTTTCAGTCTCCTTGGCAAGTTCTAAGCCAATCACATGTACACACAAACACAAACAACACACAACATACACATATACAAACACAAACTGCACGTGCACACGCGCACACACACACACAAGTACACACAGTGAGACCTGTCTCTAACACACATGGTTTCCAGGAACTCGGAGTCTAAGAGATTGAATTATAGCAACATAAAAACAAAAATGCTTGAATAAACAAGTACACTAAATTTTGTGATTCCCAAGGAGTTCTGACAAGGGATTAGAAATAGTTTTTAATGTTTGTACCCAGTCCAAAATTATGAACTAAATGGATAAGAGAACAGTCATATTCTCTTCCATTCAATGTTTTAAAGTATATTTTAAGTGACAGACTGTATTATTTATAGTGTATAATGTAATGCTTTGATATATTATACACTGTGGTCCTGTTAGATGCCACCAGCTAGGGAACATATTTATCTCCCTGCCCCTTACCATCCTTGTGATGGGCATATCTCAAATCTGTCCCTTTTTGGAAGATCTGACCACATGCTTTCAGTGGATCTCCAAAGCATGTCTTTCATGTTGAAGCTATGTGCCAGACTTCAGGGACCATTTAAATGCAGTTTGGGGCCTAAAGCCTTTGGGTTACAGTGATAATCTGGCTATGGAGGCTATGCTTTAGCAATACATAGATATCTCTGAAAAGGAGACATCTATGTTGCTACCAGTTCCTATCAGTGTGTTTTGGTCATGATGCTTACAGATGGGGGAGAGCTAAAAGACTTCCATCCCATTCAAAACCCTTTCTTAAACTATTCCTGCATCCCCTGACCTCTCTCCTTCCTCCACATTGTGTTCTCCTAACCAGAATGTGAGCAGAAGAATGTTAGTGAGGAGTCTCCATCAGCTAGGCATGCCAGTACCATTCTGACAGGAAAGGAAAGGGGGTCCCCTAGGATGACATTCTTGTTCTAGCTCTCTCCACTGGACAGGTTAAAGTGGCAGTTTGTGACTCTGTCCTCTGTGTACATTTGCTGAGAGCCTGAAAGGTCACTTCTTAGCACCTTGGCAGCTCCTGCACTGGAACAGGATGGCCAGTCACTTCATGAAGCTCCTTCTGCCAGAATTGTCTTTGGAATTGCTGAGAGTGGTTTCCTGTCCCTGGAAGGGAGAAATGACATGTGCCTCATAAAGACTGTCACTTCCCCCTGTAGACTTCAGGAGAAAGCAGCTCGGGCTCTCAGACAGGAAACCTACCTGACCGCACTTGGCAATGTTCTTTACTTAAAAGAGAACTTTCTGAGCGCCCTCCCCCCACCCTCCGACTAGTGTGCTGCCTCAGTGAATAACAAAGGCACTTGGCATCAAGCCTGCCTGATGATTTGAACTCAGGACCACATCTAGAAGAGAGCTGACTCCCACAAGTTGTCCTCTGGCCTCTCTACATGCCATGCATACCATGGCATCTTCATGCACACACATTCAGACATACATACACATGCAAATGCAAAATATTAATAGTCATTTGTATTTTATTTGTTTTTATTTACTTATTTATTGCTAGTTTGTTTCTGTTTTTGTTGTGGTGCTTGGGATTAGACCCAGGAGCTTCCTATACCAGTCAAAGCACTCTATAACTTGAGCCACAACCCCAATCAGGATGTGGCTTTTAAATGCCTAGCCAGGAGATGTAATATCCTAAATCAGGCTACGTAAGTACATCAAAGGCTAGTGATGGAGCTGAGTGGTAAAGTACCTTCCTGTAACACTTGGGTTCAGTGCCCAATACCACTAAGAAAATAAATAAGTAAAAATTGTCATAATGAAACTTTTTAATACTATTAATTGTGCTAATATTTATTAATATTTATGCTAATAAGGTGCAAATGAGAGGCAGACTTTTTAAATTTTCTGTTAGGAAATATATAAGGGGAAATGATTTGTTGTTGTTAAACAGGGTCTCTGTGTGTAGCTCTGGCTGTCCTAGAGCTTGCTCTGCACACCCAGACTAGCCTCCAACTAAGAGATCCACCTGTCTCTGCCATCTGAGTGCAGGGATTAAAGGTGTGTGTCCCCACACCCAGCATAAGAGGAATAACTTAAAACAGTAGGATTTGATGTCCTACTTTCTTCAAAAGTCTCTGTGAATAAAACCTAAATTTAGATAAAAAGGCGTTCACATTGTGGAGTGGAAAGGAGTTCCCACTCTCTTCAGGAAATTTAGGCTAATTTCCAGTGAAAACGTCTGGATTGTTTCAACAGACCCTCGCAGTTCCAGAGAGTCTGGTGCCTAAAATTCATTTGTAAAAGCCTCCACTGGGTAAGGTATACATATAGACATGTGCTCACACACATATGCACACTCGTTCATACATACTTGCTCCTGTGAAGGGAAAAGTAGCCCTGTAATTGCAACTTCCGAGTCCTGATTTCTGTGAATCCACATTGACCTACAATACAGTACTGAGGATTGTCATAGTCACATTAAAATATGCTGCTATTCACTGGTTAGCCTCAGCCAATGGCACTCACTGTCTGTATTTTTATATCCTTTCAGAATTCATCAAAAGCTGCCCAAGCCCCATCCCCGTGGGGGTCCAGCGGCAAGTAAGTTCTCTTTTTCCAAATGTGATAAACCATGCACTGCATGATGTACTTGCCCTGAGGGGGCTGCCCGCCTTGCCTGCTCCCAACCTCTCCACTCTGGCTTTTCTACCTCTCTTCTTCCAGGAGCACTGGAAGCCCATCCCCCATGTCTCCCAACCCTTCTCCCACCAGCTCTGTGGGGTCTCAGGGCAGCCTCTCCAGCTCCAATGCCCTGTCCCCATCAAGCATCGTCAGCATCCCCCAGCGTATTCACCAGATGGCAGCCAACCACGTCAGCATCACCAACAGCATTCTCCACAGCTATGATTATTGGGAGATGGCTGACAACCTGGCTAAGGAAAACAGAGGTATGTGCACAGTCTGTGGGGAATGGGGACCCTCCTAGGTACAGGGAAATCTGCCCCAGGAGCATCAGTGATTAAATTTCATTGTTTATGAAAGAAGGGGGAAAAAAAAAACCCTAGCACCTGCTGCCTGAACCTGCTTTTCCTCTTACTGCGGAAGAGTGTGTAGAATCTATAACATGGCTGACGCACACAGATGTAGATGTGTATACATGAGATTTTTCGGTTTAGACAGTGAGCTTCTTGCACATAGACTATATTGCCTTTTAATTTGTAACACCCCCTCTGGTTCCTAGAATATAATTGGGGCTCCAAAAATATCAAATACATGAAATGAATGGGTATGAGTGAGTATTACCAGCTTTTTACTGTCCCGAGCTACGAGCCATTCTTGGTGGTACAGGCCTTTCACTGTGGTAATCCAGAAATTGAGACAAGAAGATTTCCAAATTCGAGTCCAACTTGAGCTACAAAGGGAGGTCCAAGCTAGTCTGGGCTACATTAAAAAAAAAAAAATAGTGTCATTTGCTCACAGCAGTCTCTTCTTAAGATTACCTTCCATGCACTAGTGAATTGTTACTTTTGAAATAATGCTTGCTTTGCTGAGAGTAGAAGTCAGAGGGGCCAATGAGATGGCTCAGTGGTTACAGCCCCAATGGTCTGAGTTCAGTCCCTAGAACCCACAGCAGGAGGAGAAAACTCCTCCTAAACCTTCACATGTGTGCAGAAGCGGCTCTCTCCCCTCCCCCTCAGAGGTTCTCCCCCTCCTTTGCTTTCTTCCTCTTCCCATGTCTGTCTGTCTCTCTCTCTCTCTCTCTCTCTCTCTCTCTCTCTCTCTCTCTCTCTCTCTCTCTCTCACACACACACACACACACACACTAATAAGACTTTACTGTAATGATGGGTGCTTTCTGAGGCTAAACTTGTGGAACACAGGAAAATATAGAGGGAAAGGCTTTTAGGTAGTCAGTAGGTGGCCCCTCACAATTGTACATGGTATTATTGTAATGCAGTACTTACAGAATCGTGAAATAGCATGAATTCTCAATCTATCCCTTTGTTATCAGACATTTAAGTTACTTCGAGTTCTTTTTCTACTGTGACAAATAATGTCACAGTAAATCATTGTTTTTCTGACTACAAGTGTGTGTGTGTGTGGTTTTTCTTTTACTTTTGTTTTTTAAATATTTTATTTATTTTTTTGTGAATTGGTGTTTTGCCTGCATGTATAACTGTGTAAGGGTGTCAGATCTTGGAATTACAGACAGTTGTTAGCTGCCATGTGGATGCTGGGAATCAAACTTAGGTCCTCTGGAAGAACAGTCAGTGTTCTTAACCACTGAGCCATCTCTCCAGCCCCGTGTGTGTGTGTGTGTGTGTGTGTGTGTGTGTGTGTGTGTGTGTGTGTGTGTGGTTTTTCAAGATAAATAGCCCTGGCTGTCTGGAACTCATTTTGTAAACCAGATTTGCTTCTGCCTCCCAGGCGCTGGGATTAAAAGCATGTACCACCACTGCCCGGCTCTTCTTACATACTTACAGAGAACATTACAGAAGTCAAATTGGGGTGGGGTGTCAGTAAACAAAGATTCTTTTTATTGCTGTTTTTGTTTTGATTTGGTCTGGTTTTTGAGACAGAGTCTCAAGCTATAGCTTAGGCTGCCCTGGAACTCACTAGGTCAGAACTGGCTTCCAACTCACCATGTAGCCCAGGTTAGCCACAAACTAATGAGGATCCTCCTGCCTCAGCCCTTGGAGTACAAGAATAACAGGCATGGGAATAACATGCACCATATCCCCATTGTACCTTGATATGTGAAAAACTGAACAATTTACCCCACTCCCTCCAGCGACAGGAAAGAATGCCAGCTGATGGAGCTCATTTTCTGACAAGATTATAGTTATATAATGATAGTATAAACCCACAAGGACAAGAGCAGAGTGTCCACAGAGAGGTAAGGGACAGATGACATAGATTAGCCCTGAGTACAGGAAATAGTTGAGTGGTAAGGTAGTACACCTTGAAAGCCAGTAGGAATGAATAAGAGGCTTCAGGCCACCAGGATGAGCTCACTAAAGAAACATGTATAGCAAAGGGTTTTGAAAAAGACAGTTTCAGTGGCTGGAGTGGACTAGGATGGATAGCTCAGGTGGGCTAAGCAAAGCAATGCATAGACATAGTCCTCCCCAGCCCGAGAGACTATAGCCAGACTCCAGAAGGCACTACCCGGCACGGTGCCTCCTACCAGAGGTCTCAATGACATGTACAGGGTACAAACTCGGTTCTGTTCATCCACCCTAACTGTTCCTACTTTGTCCTGCATCTGGATTCCTTCTCCCAGACACCTTCAGTGTTTGCTCTTTCCTGAACCTCCCCTTCCTTTCTTAGGAGGGTACCACTTAGTGTCCATGTCCAGACACACACACACACACACACACACACACACACACACACACACGCACGCACGCACGCACGCACGCACCTCTGAAAACACTGTCTCAGACACTTCTTTCCAAGGAGCATCATTCAGATAGCATTGCAACCAAGAGGATTCATCTGTGTTCACCACACACATGATCCATCTGGCTTGTTCGTCCCTCCCTCTACCTGCCTTTCCCAGAGAGTACCTAGGAACAAAATAAAGGGGACATCAGACAGAGAATGTCCCAAGTTAGAACATAACTTCAGTAGAGGTGACTGCTTGGTCCTGATCCCTGACTGACTCACTGTCCTGGAGACCTTCAGATGCTCAGCCCATGACCATGACCATGGAATAATGGCGAGCCAAGCCACACTAACATTGAGTAAAAACTGTTTTTCTCCAGGAGAATGCAGCTGGAACATACAGACCCTTTGCTTTTTTGGGTATAAAAACAGTCATTTATTTGGATGTAGGGTTTTATTTTGTTCCAGAGAAATGCCAAACCACACAAACAATGGAAAAATGCTAAATCATGAGTGGATTCTTTCTGAAGTCATCCAGGCCCTGACTCCCCGACACACACACATGTCTCTTTATCTCCTAGAGTTCTTCAATGACCTGGATTTGCTCATGGGACCTGTCACCTTGCACAGCAGCATGGAACACCTGGTGCAGTATTCCCAGCAAGGCCTGCACTGGCTACGGAGCAGCGCACACCTGTCCTAGGGACCATACCCTTGGACCAGACTGCTTTTTCCTCTCCTCAGTGGCTCAGTGTTTGTGGACACTGTGCTACTGACATTCCTAGCCTATGGCATTTCTCAAACTGCGGTGAACATTTCCTCAGAATCCAACAATAATCTTTTTCTGGGGCGTATGTATTTAGGTGTGGGTTCATATGAAGCTTTTTCTGTGTGTGCATAAGATCAACAGCTCTTTGAAACATTTTCTTTGCCTGGTTCCTCTAATCCCAAACTAGACAGGTGATTAGAGGTTCCTCATGAGAGGAAATGCACACAGCACACCTGTGCCCACACACTAACAGACACATCGTCTCCCCAGCGCTAAGCCATTGCCTTCTTAGAAAGTTCCACCAAAATCTCATGTGTTGCTGAACCTGGTGCGATCCAGCACACCAAAAGCATAACTTCCGGATGAGTTGAACCTAGCTCTTATATTATTGATTACTTTCAGTATTATATACAATTCCCCAATTACTTTTGATTGTTATATATTATTAATGAGTAATTGAGTAATGAAAATAAGTCAGTTATTTTTGTGCCAGAAGTTCACTAGATTGCATGTTACAAAATGCCTTGCCCTCTCCTTTAAGGCCCTCCCCAGCCCTCATTATCTACTGAAATGAACACATTATAAAAGCCCACAGAGTCCCTCAAACATCCCTTCCCTTGTTCCCACATAGTATAAAAATAGCACCAGGATTCCGTGAAAGTTCAACAACCAGAAAAGCAACAGTGATCATTTTGGTTCAGAATGAAGCCGGCACCTGTGGCAGTAAGCCCTCCAGGCGCATGCATTTCCTCTTCCTGCCACTGTGACTCGGTGGCGCTAGAGCCACCTGACTTCTGTCAGCCAACACATTCCAAGTCTTTCCTTTCTACAATAGCTTTTTTGCAACTTTCTCAGCCAAATGAAGACATTGTCTAGAATGTGCCATCCCTAGGTCTGGCCACTGCTTCCAAGACCTGGAGCAGTTGTGACACTCTTCTCACACAATGTGCAGCTACAGGCCTGAGTGCGTTTTGATTTGGGGGATATTTTTCCAGCTTGTTTATAGTGCAGGGAAAGTTATCCCTTGGTGATCACAGCTCTGTTGGAGTTAGCAATGACCAGAGTGTCTTACATATATCTTGAGCATCTGGTGTGTTTATGTCTAGACCATGGTTCTTTTCTGGGTTTTGTTTTTTGGTTTTGGTTTTTGTTTTGAGTTTATGTTTTAGTTTTTCAGCATGTTGTTTGCAGTTTTTGTCTAAAGTTTGTTTCTCATGTTTTGTCATACCCTAGACTTAGTCTTCTTGTTAAATACATGTGGATCTGAAATACTAGTATAAAGGAACAAGTCCTGCAAACAAGGTGTATCTTGCCACACTTTAAAAACAAACTAATGTCCTTGGGTTACTTAACACAACTGTACCAAGTCAACCAGAGGAAGCTGTTGGGGGTGGCAGGACCACACAGTATGTATCCCGTTTCCACTATCTCCCTGGAAGCTACAGCCCTCTGTAGGTCACAAATAAGCCTGCACTCTAGTGCAAATTCAAACCTCTACAAACCACTGAACACGGTTTGGCAACTTCCACCAAATTGAACTGTGGGATTTGTGTTTGGTTTTGACCCTCAAACACTTGAAATTTTTAGCAGTATATTGACTTCAGATGTTTTGGTCCAGGAATTTTTTTTTAAGATGTTGGAATATTTGTGGATACATAATTAGATGTTCTTGGTGGAGAGGACTCACGTCTAAACATGAAATTCATTGATGTTTCTTATATACTTTGTATACATGAAGGTAATGTCTGCAGTATCGGTTGTAAGTCATCCCATGAGGTCAGGTGTGGGACTCACCACTAACATGACATCACTGCTCAAGAAGTTTTAGATTTGGGAGCAGTTTAGCTTTCAGATTCTTGAAATGAGAACGCTCCACCTCCATTTCCCAGTTTATATTTATCTATACAGTGTGTCCCATGCATTCCTTTAACTGTTGGCAGGTTTGTGATCCTATCCGATGTTCAAAGTCTGAATATAAGAAATTTTGAATCACCTTTTGTGCAGGAGTGAGACTTTGTTCTAGTTGCTCTTGGTGGATTCTGGTGAAAAGTTCAAACTCTCACAGACAGGGACACCCTCAAGGGCCTTTGCAACCTTGGGGAACTCTTCTGGTCCCACCTTTCTTGAAAGCTGTGGGCTTAGTTATAATACCATTGCAATCCACATCCCTGGAAAGCCCCATCCAATTGTAAAGGTGGCCTCTGGTTAGTTGTACCAGCAAAGGTTTGAGGAACACATTAGGACCTGTTTCCCAACAAAACTTGTAAAGCTGATCTTCTGGCAACATAGGGCATAGGCCATATCCATGTCTCACCTCCCTCATGGAGCATGTGTCAGGCCCAGGGTTGGTAATTTTATGAAAAAACCATCTTTCACTTGGCGGGGCTCAATGTTGTGGAGCAATCCCACACTTGATGCCATGAAAGTCCTCTATGATGTGTTTCTTAAATTGGGTTTCAAATTGACACATCTTGTTTTACAACCATAAAAGTCCTACATGTTCATTATAGGAATTCAGATAATGCTGAATGCAGAAGATGTAAGTCTGTGGTTGCCTCGCCCATCCTGAGATGACTACAGCTCAATGATCTTTATCCTTCCAGAGGGTTTTACATTTAAACATAACCTTCATTACCATTTGTTTCTATGTGAAGACATACCTTTTCCTCAGATGTTCCACCAAAGTTCAGCTGATCCTATCCCCCATAACCTGAATAGCTGCCTCCCCTTGTCACAATGTGAGACTTACTTTTGCAAGGGAAGCCTAAATATTCCTGAACAAACTTTAGCATTAGTCAGTACTCTGCCCATACAACTGTCCTCTACAGATATGCCTGGAGACAGAGGTTTGCTTATAACAGGAGCTCCTGGAAACATTCAAACTGCAAATGGAAACTTGGAACCATTCTCTAAAGAGGAATGTACTGGAAATATACACTAAACAGTTGACAAATTGTGTGCTAGAGTAAACACATGGAATGCAATGCAATGAGACTTTCTGCACTGAAACGTATCCCATATGTACAGCAATGGTGTGTGTGCTGTATAACAGTGATGTGTACATCTGACACCCATACAGAATAGACACAGTCTGTATAAATGCATACATTCAAAAATATATATGTACAGAACAGCTAACGTAAAACTGTAGTATGCCTGACAGATATAACTAGTGCCTACTATTGAGTGTAAGTCACTACGTGTTCACATCACCTTGGAGGTACAGTCATTGTTACAAAATTAATGTGGCGACCTTATTTATGAATCACATCTTTGAAACTGTGCAGTAGCATATACATATATATTTTTAAATAACATTTTCACAGTTTTCCAGAGTTACTGTTGAAATCTGTATCGCCAAAAAAAGAGAGAAAAATGCAAGTTTGTTTTTGTTTTTGTTTTTTTAATTGATGTAGACACTCTTCAGACCCAGTGATCTGCGTGTGGTTTCCTATTTGTAGATACTCAAGAGACTTTAGCAGTCACCAGCCTTAATGCATGTACAGGATATTATTGTGACTTAATTTATCTGCAGTTTTTAATCCATACAAAATTGGAATTTATAAACAGACTTGGATTAAATATGTCTGCCTTTCTAAGGTTGCAAACAATACATTAAATGATTTATGTTGTACGTTTAAAAGAAAAAGTTCCCCAGTTTCTCTTAATATTTTACAAGGCAACTTTAGAATTGAGATATTTTCAGAGCAATATTCTGGCTCCCAGCTCGGAACTGATTTAGAGGCAAGCTTGTTTGGTGAATCTCTTTTCTTAATTCCTTCCTTCCTTTCTCTCTCCTCTCCCCTTCTTTGATTTGTTTCCTTGCTCCTTGCTTTACTGTTCTAGGCACTGACCTCAGGACCTTCGCATGCTGTACACGCTCTCTACCACTGAGCCCCACCCCCAATCCTCACTCACGTCTTTATTGTAGTGTCCATGAGTTATCATTGTTAAGTCTGGTATTTTTCAATATAACTGTAGTTTCCTACTTCTGTTTTCCAAACCCATATAGGTCCATCCTCTCTCACACCCTTACACAACACACCACATACACACATAAACACACGTTTTTGTATGCCAAAGACTGCTGATGAGGAAACCAAAGAGGAGAGATTCCTGTCAGTGTCTACATCGATGGACGCCTACTCAAGCAGCACCCCCGAGACACTGCTCTAATCAACATCCTTTAATGACACAAGTCAACTCTATGACTTCTTGTACCAGGCTTTTCCAACTTAAACAACATGGTAGAATCATGTTTGCAATACTTTCTTGAGAAAATAGGAGTGTTCTGAATTGATGTGCAGACATATTAGGCCATCGGTGGCTACGATGTGACCTAGTACTTATGTGGGTGAGGATCTGTTAACCTGGTGCTTCTCTCTCCCTCTTCCTTGTCCTCCCCAAGCTGAAGAAATAACAGAAACAACATGACTTTTTGACCTGATTCAGTCCATATTCTTAGGTTCAGATGTGTCCCCAACTCTACCATCTGAAACAATCCACACAATCTAGAGAGAAACCACCGAAAAGGTTGGACAGCTCAGTTCAGCCCTCATCAGCCAAGCAGAGATGTACAACCAAGGAGCACACCTGGTCCCCAAAGGTGGCTAGGACAGGGACTTGTCTTTACTAGGGACACTGAGAGTAATACTCTTTCAGAGGTGGGCTAAGAAACACCCAGCAACCTTCCAAATAAGAACTGTCTTTCTGTCAGCTGACTTGTTGATGACACTATCAGGCTATTCCTATCAGAATCCCGTTTTAAAATATACCCCACTTTCCATCCATCCTAGTCCATCTGGAGTCTTGAGAGACATTTTGAACCTGAGTGGGGAGGGGAGCCTGACCACATACACTGCATTTTCAGCCACCTGGACCCCACATTGCTTCCTCAGCTCCTGCTTCCCAGAAGGGCACATCCTGACGACACAGAGGAGTTCCAGTCTGAGAACTTTTCTCTTTGTCCAAATCATTGTGTGTCTCTCATTGGAACTTGTTTTCTTGGCATGAGGCACATTATAAAACTCTATTCTCAAACTAATTACATCTGACCACAGTTTTGGTTTTTATTCTTTAATTGGCACTTTCAACACTTAAGGGGTAAATTTGGGTCAGCTGCAGAGGGATTTATAGTCACAGCTCTTGGCAGTAATGGGAATCAAGGGATTAAACCTGCCCATGTTGTTTAGAAGGTTCATCTCCTGGAGCCAATTTTAAAGAAGGGTGAATTTAAGGCATTAATGCCAAATAAAAACAGAATTAAGCATCCAACATACAGATGGGGTCCACAGAGCATAAGAAGTATTGATGAGGCCTGAAATGCTGAATCAAGCTCTTATGTTTTTTTACTTGCTTTCAAAATAGGAAAGATCTTGGAGAAATGGTTGGTACCCAGACAAGATGTAAAATGCCTTCCGTGCTTGGAATTTTCATACAGCACTGTGATTGATGAAAATCACTATCACATTCTACTCCCTTGTCCTCTGTGCTTTTTCAAGTTTTCATAAAACTAAAATTTTCACTAGTACGTACGAACTCTTTCTTTCAAGATGAGCAAAGAGAAAAATCCTCGACACAGGAATATTTGTGACTCAGTGAGATGGCATTCCATCCACAGTACCCAAAGGTACTCAATGTATGGAGTAACAGTCTGAGCGTCTTCTGTTACCTTTGCCTGAGAGCATGAGTTCCACAAACGTGGCCATGTAATTGAGAGGTCAGTGACCCTAAACATAAAACCTGATCCTGTTTTTCAGCACACACATACCTCTTCCTGAGCCATTACCAAGTCCTTTTCTAGTAGTAATGGGGGATATTGACAATCTGAGTGATTTCACATTGATTCCCTGGAGTTCCAGGGTTTTCAATTCAATTTCAAAATGTGCCCCCTTTGAGAGCTGGATTGATTTTGTTGTTATTCTTGGGGTGCAAATTCTGCGAGTCAGATTTAGTACCTTGTCTGTCCAGTAGAACAATTCTAAGAGACAGTGGGGTTTAAAGAAACAATGACGCAAAACGGAGGTCACGGATGCTGGCTGGGGACCAGCAGTAACTGGGTATCTGATCGCTTTCCTCTACCCAGCTACACCTAGCCCTTGAAGAAAGCTGCCCTTCACGCTTCGCTGGCCTCTGTTAAGTGTGGCTCAGCACATCAACTACCCCACTTAATGAGCATGAACATCAGTGGGTTGGCACACAGGTGTCCAGGCTCTCTCTTGTCACTCAACAGGGTTCAAGAATTACCATCTACCAGAAAGGTGACACATCCCTGTAACCCCAGCACTTGAAAAGCTAAAGCAAGATAATTGTGAGTTCAAGGTCAGCTTGGGCTACACAGTGAACTTTGTGTCGCCTCGGATGCACAGCAAAGACATTATTGCTTTGACAAAGAGACAAAGTGAATACACCAGGTAGGCATCAAGTGTGCAATGTGGAAGACAGACCTTCCTTGTGGGATCTAGAGCTGACAGCAGGGTAGCCCCAGTCCCACCCTCGAGCCCATAGGAGAACAGCAAGGACACCCAGGGAAGATGGTTGCTAGGGAACCTCCCTAAGTGTGTTGTCAGGATTAGGAATCCTTCCTGGTTACAGGCAGTGCTCCATCAGAACAGAAAGAGGTGTTACAACTCAATTCCCACTCTCCTCACCACTCAGCTCTGGTCTTAGAAGTCAGTGCTGTCCAGATGGAAAGGGAAAGAAAACTTTGGATTCACAATGCGTCATTGTCCATGAAAAGTCACTGTAGTCCCCTCCCCCACCCCCAATGCTTCAGTTCAAGAATCGTGATGGAGCCGGAAATGCACAGCCCCATCTCCTTCCCTGTGCTCTTGGGCTCTTCCCTGGAGATGGGGAGGTTGAGTTCACTTTGTGGGGGATGAAGGGATGGACAGCTGTTCTGGGAGGCTTGTCCCCTAGAAAGTAGATCTGTCACTAGGGACTTGGAAAGAGGAAACCTCTCACGAGAAGGGGTTGGTGTTCTCTAGTGGGTTAAGTGGCCCCTCAATGTGATCACTTAATTGCAGGTGAAACTTCAGTCACAGCCAGGGAAAAGAAGTGTCAACTTCCAACATACTGCTTTCTGTGACACCCAACTAGACCCCAAATATTCTGACCCCAGCATCTGGGCAAATGGTAGAGATCCAGTTAACACCTTATAACACCAGGTTCAAAGCTCTGCTCATACAGTTTTACTGCTTGTCTAATATTAATTAGACCCAGGTCCACTGTGTCTTCCATGCATCTCTAAACTACCACTTTGAGCTTAACTAAAATTAGCATGAAATGGGGGAGGAGCCCCTTTTCAGACTCTCTAGAAATCACCTCTCTGTTCTCTCCCCAGTGAGAACAATGGCCAGGGCTGCTGGGAAACCTAATCTAATTTAAGTTCAAGTAAATACTGCATTCTTTCCACAAGAGCCAAGTTGGTCAGAGAGCATCCTAAGTGTCAGCACATTCTTGTTAGGAAGATCTGTACCAGCTGGACACTCAGTTGGCTGCCACCCTTGATATGAGAAATATTCCCGTGAACAGGGAGCAATTAGTTGTTCCCATAGTTCTGTAAAGTTGGAGTTGGCCTTAGTTGGTAAAAGAATTGAAAGCTCAGCTGTTTCCTTTATTATGGAGGCATGTACTTATCTTGGAGAAACGTTTATTCATGCTATCCCTGGAACTGACTCAGATTCAATATTCCAAAGTCAAAGGACTACACCATCAGGCCACAAACCATCTCCAGTTCTGCATCTGAGTCATGGAAAAGCTGTCAGCAATTGACTATGCTAACATCCCACCAGACTTGGCCAGTGATCCAGCTTTAACGGTCAAAAAGCAAGTTACAGGGCCCTCATCTGTGCCTCCCGTGGGGACCAGCCTGAAGATGGCTTAAGGGACTGAAGAGAATTCAAACAGATCAGTTCTGCACAACAATGAGACTTGTGAAAATGTACTAGAGCGGTGATGGAAATGCTGTAACTATACAGTCTAATATCTCTATTCTGTCCAGTTGCTCTAAATTAAAACAGCTCAAATTCATCTGTGCTATGTGGCATTTATTTGGGCTGCTTGTTCGTATGTTTGGATATTGTTTTAAAATGCAGAATCTGTGTTGATAATCACTATTTTATCCAAGTAATGGTTTTATTAAACATCAACCCTTCAGCCACTACTGATGAAGGTGTGTGCGGTTTCCTGTGTCTGAGTGTGTGACAAGAATGCTAACACAAGAAATAACAATAAAAAAAAAGTCCAGTGGCTTTGATAAATGCACTCTCCGCCCAAAACCTGACTAGTTTTTCCAAGGACATTCCAGGAGCTCCTGAGTAAGCAGGGCAAGCCTGGGAGGGGCCTCATTTCCCAGGCTGCTTCAAAGATGCTCACATGCCTGGAGCCTAATGTCTTCATCTGCTCCTAGCTGCATACATCAGTGAAACTCTAAACCCCTCTTCATTTTCTTCTTTTCAAAGAATAAAAGTTGCTCCCAGACAGGGGGGTAGCAAGCACATCCATAGCATACTAAGACTCTTTCTAGTGGGAACTTGTATTTTGTCTGAGTCCAAAATCTCCAAGCACAAAGCTAATGGAGCATGTACCGCATATGCTACTGTTGTGAACTACATATATTACTGTTCGGATAAGTCACAAGAAGCCCAAACAGCCAGGTTTCTGGAACAGACACACCTCTTACTGTACTGTAACAGAATGAACCTTAAGGACTTGTTAAAAAGAAGTTTTTATAATTAGAGGCAAATATTAACTCGTCATCAAAATGACTTTTTAAATGTCTTAATAAACCTTGAAGTTGGCATTCTGTCTCAAATACATCCTAGTGTTTCGAAATTCTTTCAAGTAAGATGTTTGTTCTTGTGTGGCACAGTGTTTTTGGGTTTTGTTGTTGTTGTTGTTGTTGTTGTTGTTGTTTTGGTTTTGGTTTTTTTAATATAATCAACCAGCCAAATAAATTACCTTCTCACAAGAAAGAAGTATGTGTCCACGTAAGCTTCTGCAGCCGGGGCCAGACTTTGAAAGAAACATGTACTAGCCTGAGAATGTTCTCCGTTAGAAACAGTGTCACTTCAGAGTGAAAATAAAATGAAGCAATGTTTGAAGAGCCCGGGACATTCTTGCTAAGAGATGCTATGTTTCTTTGCATGTAAAGCTTTGCTCATATGATGCAAAGTGTAAGCCATTACTATTCCACAGTGCAAACACTAGACAAACATTTCAGTGCAGGGCTAGAGAGATGACTCAGCCAAGTAGGCACTGGCTGCTCTTAAAGAGGCCCTGGGTTTAGTTTCCAGCACCCACATGGCAGCTCACGACTGTCTGTAACAGCAGCTCCAGATCGGATGCTTTCTTCTGTCTTCCATGAATATGAGGTATTCACATGGTGCACAGACATATATGCAGGCAAAACACCCAGACACAGAAAATTTTAAAAATTAAACAATAATAAAGAATATTCAATGCATAAAGCTCACTGGCCACTATTAGTTTCTTTTCTTGTTGCTGTGATAAAATACCTCAACAAAACCGAACTAACCAAGCAAAGGTATCCTCTGGCTCTCGGCCCCAGGGTCCAGTCCATCATGGAGAGGAAGTGACATCATTGAGATTGAGGTAGCTGGTCACACTGAATCCACAGTCAGGAAGCATCAAGAGATGAATGCTGGGGTTCAGTTCCCTTTCTCCTTTCTGTGCACTCTGGAACTTCAGCCACAGTCAAAGTGGGTCAGTGACCTAAACTCATAGAATCCCTCAGAGACGAGCCAACTCTAACCTACTCCATATCATCCCGCATTGGGCAGCTAACCTACTCTAGATCATCCCGCATAGGGCAGCTAACCTACTCTAGATCATCCCGCATAGGGCAGCTAACCTACTCTAGATCATCCCTCAGAGGGCAGCTAACCTACTCTAGATCATCCCGCATAGGGCAGCTAACCTACTCTAGATCAACCCTCACAGATGTTCCAGAGCCTTGTCCCCTACATGATTCTCAATGTTATCAGGTTAATAATCCGTATTAACCATCATTGCATTTTTCCTTTTTAAATTTTTTAATGAAATTGTTTTCGTTTATAGGTATACAATATAGATAGATAAGACTTCTTAATTTCCATCCAGTTTTACCCAAAGATAGCTGCCTTATAAACTCTGTGGAACTGTTCTTGTTCACTTGTGTGTGTGTGTGTTACAAGCATTTTTAACTTTCATGAAATCTATTTGAAGTTTTATCTACTGTGTTTTCATGGTATCTCTAAAAAGAATTTTTTTAAAAATTCAGGATAATGAGACTGCTCTTACATTGTTTTGATGGGCTTGGAAAGTTTTGTCCCTGGGTTTTAGAATTGTCATCCATTTTCAGTTAGGTCATCCACCCTTTTGCACAGATGTCACTTGTCCCAAGGTTATTTCTAGAAGACCTTCTCATCCTCTATGTCTGAGTGCCCTCATCCAAATCAGTTTTGACTTGATTTTTTTTTTCATGTTTTGTTCTGAGCCTCTGGGATTAAATCCAGGACCTCACAAGTACACTGCCACCGAGTTTTTACCCCAAGACCTATTTTCCTTTTTTCTTTTCTGGTTTAAGGACAAGGTCTCACTAAGCTGCCCAGGCTAGCCTTAAACCCACTCTGGAGCCCAGGCAAGTTTCAAACTTGCTATATAGCTAAGAATAATCTCAAACTTCTGAGTCCGGTGTTTGCCTCCCGAGTGGGGCGATTTCAGGTATGCACAAACACCTTGCTTATGTGGTTCTGGGGACCAAACATTTTGCTAACTGAACTACATCCTAACTTCATTCTTTTGGTTTTGGGATTAAAATGTTTGGTTTTTAACTAATCTCCCATTAAATTTCCTATAAATAAACTTTTGCAGGCAAATGTCTACCCATCTCTGTTTAGGAAACAATGCTGCCTATTTTCTTTTTTTTTAAGACTTTTTATTTATTTATTATGTATACAGTACAGAAGAGGGTACCAGATGTCAGTATAGATGGTTGTGAGCCACCATGTGGTTGCTGGGAATTGAACTCAGGACCTCTGGAAGAACAGTCAGTGCTCTTAACCTCTGAGCCATCTCTCCAGCCTCCACAATGCTGCCTATTTTCACATTGTGACTACAATTATGGCCAGAGCAGAACGACTCCAGGCACCTGTTACTGCCAGCTGACTCCTTTCTCATTTCTGTATGCTAGAGGACAGGACTCATGCCAGAGTGACTGGCCTAGTGTTCAGATGTGTAATCCTCCACCACCCCGTATCCCCGCCACCAATGTGGAACATCTTAAATACGCCATTTCATTGCCATGGCAGCTTGAGATAAATGGGACACAAAGCTGTTCCAGAAATTTGGGGCTCCAAAATCTATCAGCTTCTGTCCATTTCCCTCTCATGTTCCTAGGACTCCAGCTCAGATACATCTGCACCCAGCGTGTAGCTGGTACTTTGGTAGCACCTGGCGCCCTCCAAAGTCCCACCTGGATCAGGTCTGCTTGAGGCTGCTGAATTTTCCAATACTTGATGAAGAGGCTGGACCCCACTCCTCCTTGGTACTTTTGCCTTATGACCATTTTATATTTTTCTGGGCCACTTTTCCAGTTCTTTCTAGAACAGCACTTATCCTACCTATGGGTGGTGACCCTTTGGGGGATTTAACAACCCTATTACAAGGGTTCACATATCAGATATTTACATTACAATTCATAACAGTAGCAAAATTATAACTATGAAGTATTAACAAAAATAACTTTATGGTTGGGGGGATCACCACCACATAAGAAACTGTATTAAAGGGTCACTGTATTAGGGAGGTTGAGAACCACTGGTCTTGACCATAATGCAGTCATTTATGATCAGCAAGGATGTATCTTTTACCTTATTGATAGTATACAATACACTGAGCAGGCAGAATAATAACTGTCCATATAGAAGACTGAGAATATGATCACACTTCCAACTATGGCCCCGCCCATCATTGTCCATTCCAAGTCCCTTTAAAGGTCAGTTGCATTCCTTTAGATAAAATCTAGGGTGACCTCATAACTTTCCTGGGCACTTCATACAATAAATAGAAGTCAGTTGCTTTTCTATACACAAGAATCAGCTCATGTTCCTCATTAAAAGGCTGAGCCAAGGTGAATGTAGACCCTCCAAGAGCCAGCTCCTCTCCCATCAGCTTATAGTGCAAAGTGGGCAGTTCACTAAGACTGACATTCCACCTTTGTAGTGTTACCCTGGCTGGAATCCTTGGGGGATTCCAAGTCTTCTAGCCTGAGGCTGAGTTGGTGAGGAGGGGAACATCATTCCTTCCCTGACTGAATGGGCAAGGACTACTTCCCTTGCCTGGTCTTATCCTTAAGGGGTCTTCAGAAGGAAACTACTCTTCTCATTCTGCCTCCTCCAATCCACCCATGGGATCTCCGAGCCATGGTTCCCCTTACTGAAGGGAGTGTAAGTGTGATAACGAATTTCAGCTGAAGTGTTCTCCTGTAGTAGGCGTTTTCATCAAGATCATTGGTTCCCCAATAATGACATGGAGACATTATTATGAAAGTTCAGCTGATAGCTTAGGCTTGTTTCTAACTAGCTCTTATAACTTAATTTAACCCATTACTATTTGTTTACATTCTTACCTCATGGCTTTATTACCTCATCTCTGTAGTGCCTGCCCATCCTGCTTGCTCTGTGTCCCTGGTGTCTCTGCCTTTTTCTTCCCAGCATCCTCTGCACCTGGAAACCTGCCTAGCTATTGGCCATTCAGCTTTTTATTAAACCAGAGTGACACATTTTGCCATGTGCAAAAAGATTATTCCACAACACGCCCCTCCTCACCAAATGCTATATGGGAATCCTAATACCTAGAAGCTCAGAGCATGACTATATTAGGAATAGAGCCTTTAGAGGGCAAATGAAAATGAGACCATTGAAATGGGCTCTAATCAAACTATTGTGAGAGTGATGTGTGTGTAATGCAGGTGCAAATACCTATGCATGTGCTTGTGAAGTCCAGAGATCTCCTGCTGCCCTTTATCACTCTCCACCATGTTTCCTTGAGCTGGAGTCTCAATGAATATTAATCTTGCTGCTTTAGGTTATGCTGACTGGCTGATGAGCTCCTGAGATCTACCTGTCTCTGCTCACTCAATATTAGAGTTACAGCATGCTTGCCATGTCTAGCTTTTATATGGGTGCTGGGTATTTGAACTCCCACCCTTAGGATTGTGTAGCAAGTTCTCTTATCTAGTAACCCATTTCTCTGCATAATATCTGTTTTTATAGAAATAAAGAAAATTACTTCTCATACTTCTAGAGTCTGAGAAGTCCAAGACAGAAGAACTGGCATCTGGTCAGGGCCTCTTCCTTGTGTCTAAACATTGGCTAGTTCCCACGTGCCTAGTGTCTTTTTAAGAAAAGAAAATTAGGAGAGAGAGAGAGAGAGAGAGAGAGAGAGAGAGAGAGAGAGAGAGAGAGAGAGAGAGAGCGCTGAGTGGAAGTGCACAATCCACCAAGCATACGAAGAGCAGCATACCATCAACCATGTACAAGCCAATGAGAGACCAGGAGCAGGTCCTTCCCCAAGTGAACAGGACAAACTCCATTTTGAAAAAAGAAGTCCATTTTAAACAGAACTTGGCCAAGGGCTGAACTTAGCTCCACTAAGTTCCATAAAATTTTAAAAACAACCACAAATGGCCCAAAACAGCTCAGAGCCCTGGTCAGGGCAACCCACCCAGACACAACAACACATAGAAAGCTTTAGTAATCAATATCTGTGGGGCTCCAAATGTCTTTACAACTGCTGATGGAAATTCTCCAAATTCCCTTAGACTTGAACTCCCTGCATCTCCTTTAAAAACTCTTCACTGTGAGGGCTCCAGGCGAATCTTACCTACCTGCGTTGGAGTGCTGAGATTCAGCCCAAGCCTAGACTTGTAATCAATAAACCCCTTTGTACTTGCATTGAATTCTGGCTCTGTGGCGGTCTTGTTGGGGGGTTGTGACATGGGCTCAACACTTCCCTCACAGCCCTCTCCAGGAAGCAGTGCCGCTGCCCCCTTCATTTTGTATTACAGCCTTCAGATCTGTGAAGCAACAAATTCGAGGTATTTGAGCCCCAAGTCTGTGGTCTCCATTATGGTAGCCTTAAGAAATGCATACGCAGTTCTTCTCACTATCTGGGCTTCTAGGGACTCCCAGCTCCTCAAAACTGAGGCTTCTCATCCCTCCAGGTAGGACTGGAAAAGCACGGGAGGCCGATCTCAGATCAAGAGTCTCAGGCACAGAATCTCATCTGATCCACAGGAGAACATTACCTCCTAAGCATGCCCCCCGCCATTAGCAGCTTTGCTACATACTTCCGGACAAAACTGAACATTTGAGAAACTGCTGTGCTCCCCAATATAGAAACACAAGTCAAGCTTGTTTTTGGACGCCCTGCCTCTACCCAGTGAGCCTCAAGCTGCTACAGACATTCCTGCAGTTGGGGGCTCGTTCCTTGCCTAACCCAGTCTCCTCTCTAGCTTCCTCTACAAATCTTAGAAGATAAGCGTCTCAGAATCAGAAAAAGGAGAAACAGCCCTATTTTAAACTACTAAACTAGAATTGAGACCTGGGTGACTTTGAGCAAAATGTAATTTGAGTAGTGGCCAGCGAGGTGGATTCTCTTCAAACAGAGAATAAGCCAACAGTCAGGCATGCAAAATGGTATAACTTCTGGGAAAATAGTTTATTGGGTCCTCAAAAAGTTAAACACAGAGTTTCCATGCACGCCAGAAATTCCACACCTAGACATATATCCAGCAGAATTAAAAAATAATCCCTATAAAAACAGCTACATGAGGTTTTTTTCATAGCAGAATCATTGATAATAGACAAGAAGTGGATAGTCCAGATGCCCAGCCACTGACAAACAGATTAAAAAATAAAATAGATAAATGTTTTCCTTTATAAAAGCCGCCATGATCATGGTGTCTCTTCAGAGCTGTCCCTAGGACAACTTATTGTTAGTTTTTCTTTCAGATCAGATCTGCAGATACAAAAATTTTGAACCCTCACATGTGTGAAAATACAACATTTTCATATGCACAAGTAGCAAGTACTCTTGCATCATAATTTTATTTACTATGGATTTTTAAACATTTAACCAACAGTCTCACTAAGTTGTCCAAGCTAATCTCAAGTTCCTGGGATCAAATGATCTTCCTGCCTTACCCTCCCAAGCCCACGGGACTGTGAACACCTATCGCCACACCTGGCTTGGAATTCTAATTTAGGAATGGTTTTCCCGGAATTTGGGAAGTCCCGGGCAGTGGTGGCATAGCAGAGGTAGGTGGATCTCTGTTACTTTGAGGATAGCCTGGTCTACAGAGTGAGTTCCAGGGCAACCAGGGCTACATTTAAAGAAAAAAAAAATCTGGAATAAAACAAAAGGAAGAAGGAGGAGATGGAGGAGCCGAAGGAGGAGAAGATGGTTGTTTCTCCTTGCGATCCATGTTGTCTCTGGAACACTGCAGTCCCTCCCAACTACACTTTCATTTGGGCTTTTCTTCTTTTCCTTTATGGGATCATTAACTTCTACTGTCTACTTGATTAGATTAAGAGCCACCTAAGAGGTAAGTAAAGACCACTCTGAGTATTTCTGTAAGGGGTCTCCAGTGGTGAGTAGATCCTGAAGGCTCTGCCTAATGGATGGATTAGTCCCTCCCTGGATGGATTCACAATATGATATTATTATTTCTAGTTGGTGAAAGTAGTCCTTGGGGCTCTGCCTTGTTCTGGTTCTTTCCTGTGGATCCATTTAAGAAACTCCTCACTATACATTCCCACCACCATGACATTCTTTTTTTCTTTCTTTCTTTCTTTCTTTCTTTCTTTCTTTCTTTACTTATTTATTTGCCTTGGTGTTTTTGCCTGGAACTGGAACTACAGACAGTTGTTAGCTGCCATGTGGGTGCTGGGCATCGAACCCGGGTCCCCTGGAAGAGCAGACGATGCTCTTAACCGCTGAGCCATCTCTCCAGCCCCCACCATGACATTCTATCTCACTGTGCACCAATATGCACCGATAGAGTTGGCTATGATGAACTAAAAACTCTGAGACCATAAACCAAAATAAAATTCTCTTCCCTCGTCATTTTGTGCTTTGATCCCAGCAATGCAAAGAACATGAAAACACATCCCTGACATCTGAAATGTCACCGTGATGTGACTATTTAGTAAGAGTGTTTTGTTGAGTTGTGTTTGTTTGTGACTTTGCTCAGCTGTCTGTGGCACTTCCTCTGTGGGGCTCAGATAGTTCCTCCCTCTGGGGACTGTCCTCCTGCAGATGACCCTGTGCCATCTTCCGTTGTTGGCTTTCCAGCTGTTGAACAGAGTTGGAAACCTGGGGGCTCAGCTTCTGCTTCTCTTAACTTCTGACTCTTTCGCTGACCAGGGGCTCGTTGGCTCAGCCCTTTGCCCTCACACCTTTCTAGGGTTCAGTGCACCTGCCCATTTATAGAGATCTTTATTTCAATCATCAAATTTTTCATTTCCAAGCTCTCTCAAAACCTTCCCTTTTATGGGGTAATATCATTTTATTTCTCTCCAAGGAGTCTAATTATATGTGTGCCCAATTCTTGTTGTCTGCTCTATTAACTCGGTTCCTTTGGTGTAAGCTTTCCTATTAGTTGAGGTTGATGATTCTCCTTTATGGCTGTCTTCAGATGTTTGCGGTTACTGGCTGTGGTGGTGGCTGTCTTCAGATGTTTGGGGTTACTGGCTGTGGTGGTTCGCCTTCATTGCCAACTTGACTGGATTTGAGATTACGCAGAGGACACACCCTTGGGCTTGTCCATGACAGTGTATTCAGAATTTAGGCAAGGAGAGAAGACCCTCTTGAGTGTGAGTGACATCATCCCATGGGCTGGGACCCCAGAGTGAATAAAAATGAAAAAATAAGGAAGCCAGCTGAGTGCCCATATTCCCTCTTCTCTGGTCTGCCCAGATGTGAGGAGTCCCAGCCGCACACTTAGGCTGTGGTGAGTTCTGCTCGACCTTTCCCATCATGATGAGCTCTACTTTTCAAGCAGTAAAACAGAAGAAATCCTCTCCCCATAGGGTGCTTTTGTCAGGTATCTGGTCACAAGCATGTGAAAAGTAACCGGTTCATTGACTTTGTGCTCAACTCTGCCTTTGGGTTCCCACGTTGCCGCTGATACCCTTTGTGTTTTCTTACTCTATATCTAGCACCTTGGATGCTACACCAGCTCTTTGGGTGATGCCCAGGCCTCACAGAGGGTTTCCATCCAGCCATCTAAGCTGGAGCACTCACCTCTGAGCTGGAGCACTCATGCCTGACATGCTTCCTGTCCTGAGGATGAAGAGGTGGGTGTGTCTACTTGGTTTCAAGGGATTCTCTTACACACACACCCCAGGCACCTCTCCCAGAGCTTCAACCCTCAAACTTGTCACTTACTGGAACATTTCTGTCTCAGTCTCTTTTGTCTTGCGACAACACAGCACCACAAAGTAACTATGAAACTTTAATTAGCTCATGGTTCTGGATACCACAAAATTGAGCATGGAAGAGCACCTCTGGATAAGGCCTTCTCACAGCATCATAGCATGAAGGGAGTGTCACAAGATAAGACGCTGTGAGCAGGGGCAAGGGAGAGGAAGCCAAACTTTTATGTGGCAAACACTCCATGATAAAAGCACTAATCTCTTCATGAGGGCAGAAGCTTCACGAAGCAATTACCTCTTAAGGTCCCCACCCACTCCTCAATACTGTCGTTTTGGGATTGATTCTGAAATGTGAATTCTGGGAAGCATACTAAAAGTCTCCCATCCTTCTCATTCTGCATAGCCTCTGGGCTGTAATTCCCTTCTTTATAGTGTCCCCCAGTCTTCTCCCGTTTTCAGCCTCTGCTTTCTGGATGTTTTAGGGCACTCTGTATTGCTGTCTACAGTAATCATAAGTATTATGGACAATGTTGTTCTTTTTATTTTCTACTCTGACTTCTTTGAAATAATGTCTTGCATTATCAAATTCTTGAGGTCAAGCAAGCTTCCCTTCCCTGTAGCTAGGACTGACTACAGGCACCTTCCCTGCCCATGGCTTTCTATGACTGTCTTCATCCCCGTCTCCCCTTTAAAAAATGTCACACCCTGATGTTTCCCTGTGGCAGAGACTTCCCATGGAAGGCTTGGGCTGAATGAAAGGGGAAAAAAAAGTCTCAACCTCCCTAATGCTGAGACCCTTTAACACTATTCCTCATGTTGTGGTGACCCCCCCCCAACAATACAATTATTTTAGTTGCTATATCATAACTGTAATTCTGAGATTTGCATGTATTGTAAATATTTGTGTTTTCTGATGCTCCTAGGCGCCCCTGTGAAAGGGTCATTCAACAGTTCCAATGGGTCCTGATTCATAGATGGGAACCACTGGTTCAGACTGTTCCAAGCCAGTGTTAGCAACACAGTATAAATCAGAAAATGATCCTGGAATCTAGACAAGCAGAAGGCAGCTGTCAATGCTGGACCACAAAACCAGACAACTTCAGAGAACGTGCATGAGTTTCCTGGACTGAGCAGTGGAGTACAGGTGAAGGATAATGGTCCCCTCTATCTACCTTTTGAACCCACTGAATAGGAAGGAGATCACACTGAATCCCTCAGGAAGCAGCTATCTATCCTAAGGCAATTCAAATGTAGGGCTTTGAAGCATCTCAATGCCCTCAGCTGGTGGCTGGAGTCACTTCAAAGTAATTAGGATTATATGTGGCAAATAGGCAAGGCAAATGGAAAGTTCTTATAGTGCTGAGTGTCTGTGTGGACACTGTGAGACTGGCCAGGGACAGGAAGTATGTATGGCTTATATGACTGCTTGGAAGATGCTCTGTCTCCTGCAAGACCACCTCTAAGCTTTTTTGCAAAAAGCCCATGATTCCCTCTTCACACAGGAAATGCCTGACACTTCTGTGCCTTCCTAACATATTCACTTCCTCCCAGTGAACAGGGGGAGCGATGGAGAGGTGGGGCACCAGGGAAGGCATAAGGCACGTGTCATGGAGAGAAGGGGAAAGTCCAGCAGACAAAGAAGGAATCCTGCAATGGAATCTGACCCCTGCCCCGGCTCTTGTTCCATATGTCATTTATGCAAAGTTGTATAACTATAAAACAGAACCCAGATCCCTGAGATGCTGAATGTAATGTGCATATTTCTTGTTCACTCTCCCTATGCAGGTAAAGAAAGAATCAAAGTAAAAACTCCCCAGTGGGTAAGAATCACAGCCTCCATGGGAGAGTTAGTTCAATATGTATACCTTGGGCTTGAGGTTGTAATTATGATTTAATGGAATGCTGCTTCATGATGTCTTTTTCTTCATTTCATGTAAATTAAGTGGGAATGCATGTGTCTCTATTCCTAGAGGGAGTTGGTGAATTCATTAGTTATTGTCTGGAAAGAGTATTGCTATAAAGACGATCTCCAGAAATGCAAGGTATTATTATTAGCTGGCTGCAATTTGTAAATCATATTGAATGGGTTGTTTTGTTTTATTCTGCTTTGCCTAGGTATAAAAACTCAGCTTCAAACCCTGAATTCAGCAATGGCCAACATACATAGCACAGAAAATGTATGAGCCAGGGCCGGAGAGATGGCTCAGTGGTTAAGAGCACTGCCTGTTCTTCTGGAGGACAGGGATTCAATTCCCAGCACCCACATGGCAGCTCACAACTGTCTGTAGTGCCAGTTCCCATCAAGGCAAATAAAATAAATAAAGTTAAAAAAAAGAAAATGATTCTTATTTAAAAAAAAAAAGAAGAAGAAGAAAAGAAAATGTATAAGCCACAAATGGAGATGTTTCAGTGGTTTTTATTTATCCTCCCCTCCCACCAAATCTGGGAGGTGTTGAGATGGCAGCACTCAGGCAGACATGATACTGGAGAAGGAGAGTCCTACATCTGATCAGCAGGAAAGGGAAAACCCTAGGCCTAGCTTGAACATTTGAAACTTTATATATAGCCCACCCCAAGCGACACACTTCTTCCAACAAGACCACACCTCCTAATAGTGCCACTCCCTGGTGACCAAGCATTCAAATTTATGAGCCTACAGGGGCCATTTCTATTTGAACCACCACAGAGCATCATGAGAAATGGTAAGATGAATGTCTGTCATATAGAAGAGAAAGTGTTTCCCGAGGCCCCTCCCCTCTTGTCCTATAGAGGCCCTCAGGGACCAGTCAGGATCTTTCCTCCTCAGGCCTTTCCAGGAAACTAGAGAGACCCATTCTGAAAATGGATGGGCTTGATCTGAGAGACTCCATGTGGCTGCTATGCCCTGAAACTGCTGCACTGAAGCTGACAGGAATTGGAAGAGGCAAGAGTTCTGGATGTGGAATATGTATAAGGGAAGAATTCAGGAGAGTTCTGGACAGGATGAGGACCAAACAGGATGCAAATTCATACTTACAGGCTTTTGCATGGAGAATATCAGTTCCCCATCTCCCCAGACTTTGGTCTGCAGAGGTTATAAGTTTCTGTGTTGTTGAGTCAACAGATGAATGAGTAGAACAGTTATTCCTGTTCTACATATTTTTAGTGTCTAGAAAACTTTTTTCTTATTATAATGATCTGCTCTAGATTTATGGCTTTTAGATCCAGCACTGAGAAAGAAGTCCTTTGCTGGATGATCCTTTATCTCTGGCACAGCAGCTTCACCTGAATCTACTGCTGCCCCGTAATTACGGCTCCATTTTACTGGCCCCTGTAAGGACCCGGATTCATTCTGGGGACAGGGCCCAGGTCTTTGAGTGAACTTCAGCAGCAGCCAATGGATTCAAAGGTTTGATCCGCGCCAGAAAACCCCAGTGACTGCTGCACCTTACCCTTTGCCCAATCCTGGAATGCCAAGGTGTGTCGCATCTTGATTACGTAGGTTTTTCTTTAAAGACATCTACCCATTGGGGCAGTGGTCCCTTAGCCCTTCCGTTGCGCTGGAACCAGGTTATCAACCCAGGTTCCCATGTATGTACCAATAAAATCCTCACTCTACACAGCATGTCCAGCCTCCCTGGTGGCAAGCGTGGAAATTCTTACGCGTGGGCATAACACCCTCTTCTCTGGTTGCAGCCTGGGAGAGACTTTTATGCCTCATCAGATTCACCTCCTGCCCCTGCCAACAAATGTAGTTTTAACTAAATTTCTATCATTTTACTTTTTTTAAATTATGAAGTCATATTTTTTATCCATGTATCCCCTTGTTCAGACTCCCTTCCCCCTCCCGCCCCTCCCAGTCACTCACTCTTCTCCCCGTCATTCTACTTTTCAATAAGACTTGGGATTCGGAGGCCGGAATGAAAAATTGCTAGCTCAGAGAGGTTAAGGAGCAACTAGTTGAACGTTCCTCTTCTTTGGTCTGAACTGCTCTACCAAACCCACAAAGACTGAAATACTCAAAAGTCCCTCCTCCCTCCTTCCTGTGTGTCTCCATCCATCTTCCAGACTCCCTCTGATTCCCAGGTTACTTTCTGTCAACTAGCTGCTAGCTTCACCTCCTGAGCCAAGTATGACTTTATTTAGTTAACACAAATGCAAATTCGGGGTTCACAATGTTTTCCTATGTCCCGCAACTCCATTTCAGAATATAAAAAGGGGAAATGCACGCAAGACAGAGATAAAATTGGAGTGGGATTATGTTCTGCTACATTGTAAATAATTGTCCTACCTACTGGGTTAATACAAAACCATGATTGGACAAAGGCAGACAGGAAGTGTGAGTGGGGTTACCAGACTAAGAAAACTCTGAGAACAGGAAGAGAGAGACACCAATGACAACAGATGCAAAGAAGACAACCATGCTGATCTGAGAAAAGGTACCAAGCCACATGGCTAAACAGATTAATGGAAATAGATTGAGTTAAAATGAAAGAGCTAACTAGCAATATGTCTGAGCCATAGGTCAATCGGCATAAAATTAATACAAGCTTCTGTGTGTTACTTTGAGATTGATGGTCCAGATCCTGGGGGCTAGTCTGGGCCAGAAACTTATTACTACATGAAATCATTCAGCATCAGTATACTCAGGAGCAAAAGGAGTCCTGACCATGGAGTGCTAAGTCAAAAGTTACCTTCAGTTCCTTGAGATTCTGATACACATTTTTTTTGATCAAATCCTTTTGTCAGGAAGATGTCAATTTTAAGAGCAATTTTAGGTTCACAGAAAAGCTAAGAGGGACATTAAGATATTTCCTATGAAGTCCCTGTCCAGGGCTACCACAAGCAGCAAGCCCCACCAGAGCCTGCACTGGTGTGGTTAAGGAACCTATGGTGAAACATTTTCTCATAGGGACCGCTCTAGGTGTTGTGCAGTCCATGTGCCTCACTGTACTGTGATAGGTGTGTATCCCACGGTACTGTGGCATGTGTATACCCCGCTATATTATGATATGTGTGTGCCTCACAGCACTGTGATATGGATGTGCCTCACTGTACTGTGATAGGTGTGTGCCTCACATCACTGTGATATGGATGTGCCTCACTGTACTGTGATAGGTGTGTGCCTCACAGCACTGTGATATGGATGTGCCTCACTGTATTGTGACTTAGAGTATCATTCTCTCTCTCTCTCTCTCTCTCTCTCTCTCTCTCTCTCTCTCTCTCTCTCTCAGTCTTGCTTTCTACAATTTCAGTTCCCTGAGATCAACTGCACAGTTGTGGCCCAGTGAACCTTCTTCTTATACATCAGGAAGTTGATTGTAGCCTAATACCATATCACAATGCCGGTGTCACTTGTCTCTTTCTCTGGTCAGCTAGCTATCACGTGACCTCATAGCAGCACACAAAGAAAGAGGTGAGTACAGTACACTAAGGTATATAAGTGATGGCTCAGTTAACAATGTGCTTGCTACACAACAATGGAGACTTGAATTCGAATTGCCAGCACCCTCATAAAAACCAGGTGCGGCAGTGTGCATCTGTAACCCTACTGCTGGGGAGGTAGAGACAGGAGGATCTCTAAGTTTGCTGGCCAGCTAGTCTAGCTAAATTGACAAGCCTCAGGTTTAAACGGGAGACCCTCACTCAGAAAATTAGTAGAAAGCAATTGAGAAAGACACCCACATAGTGGGATTATGTGTTACATTTTAAATAATTGTCCCGCCTATGGGTTTAATAAAAGCTGATTGGCCAAAATACAGACAGGAAGTGTGGGCAGGGCTACCAGGCTAAGAAAACTCAGGAACATCTCAGAGTAAGAACAGACCCCAGGCTGAGCCGCTAGAGAGACAACGCAGATGCCAGGAGGTGATGCAGAGGAAAGAAGTTGAAATGCTGCTCTGAAAAAAGGTACCAAGCCGTATAGCTGAATAAGATAAGAGAGCTGGGTTACTTTAAGATTAAAGAGCTAGCAAGTTATATGCCTGGGCTCTAGGTCAATCAGCACACCCATGTTGATCTATGGTCTCCACATATGTAAACACACAAGCGTCTGCATGTCTTACAAGTTTACATATAAATACACATACAACACATACACACACAAAGATTTTTGAGAGACACCATGAATTCACATAATTTTATTATAGTATATTGTTAAAGTAATTATATTTTTACTAAACATTACTAAGTTCTTTCTCTGCTTAGATTATAAAGTCAAGTGTATCATAGGTATAAGGAGAAAATATGACATATACAAATGAGATTTATTACTTTTTTCAGGTTCACCTCCCCTCAGGACATATTCCCCAAAGATGTAGGAAGAACTACTATAGATTCACTACCATAAAAATCCTCTATGTGCCACTAATTGTCCTGCATCCCAACTCCCCAGCCTAATGATGTCAGCACACTCCACTGGGTGCTCAATCAGAACAAGAAGCCACACATGTGCTTTTAGAATATTTGCTTTTCTTTGTCTTATGCAAAGAAAGGGCTCAAGGCCTGGGGTCATACTTAGCTTCAGCTGTCAACTTGAAGCAAACCTAGAGTTGCCTGGGAAGACAGAGCCTCAACCAAAACAATGCCTCAGTCATACTCACCTATGAGATGTCTATGAGGCATTTTATTAACTGCTAATTGATGTAGGAGGGCTCATCCCACTGCGTGAGGTGCTACCCTGGGCAGGTTGTCCTGAGTTGAATAAGAGAGCATGCTGAGCAAGCCGCAAGGAGCAAGTTGGAGAGCAGCATTCCTCCATGGTCTCGGCTTCAGTTTCTGTCTCCAGGTTCCTGCTCTGTTTGAGTTCCTGCCTCAATTTCCCTTTAGGAAGAACTGTGATAGAAACATGGAAGCCACAGAAACCCATTCCTCCCCAAGTTGCTTTATTGTGTTTAGTGTAACAATAGGAAAGCTAACCACAACCCCTGGTGTGTCGTGACTGGTGTGGACTCTCGGATAGTGTGGACCAGAAGCCTTGCAGGCACACTATGAAACTGTAGTTTTGCTGATAAATTTGTCTTTTTTCAGTCATGTGAATCTAAAAAGCATATGAAATATGCATTTTTAAATTGAATTTTCTCAGCTTCTAATGTAAGGTTTTGTCACTTACAGGGTCACTAGGTAGCTCAAGATAATTCTTTTCATTGACCTCTTTCTACAGGCCCCTCAGGGAGGTCCTTTTGCATATGAGGATTTTGTGTGCCTGGGAACAAAACAGACTTTTATAGCTTGTGGCTTTTCGCACCTGTTTCAAATTGAGCGTGGAGAATTTCCAGAACTTGCAAAGTAAAGCAAGAAGTAAACGGTGAAGATGATCTTTTAAAACCTGACCAATTACCACAACCAGACAGCTTTTTTTTTTTTAATCCTCTTCTGCTGTTTTGTGTCTCACCTCTCCTGAAATTGTCAGTTTGGGTCTTATAAAGAAATGAGAAAGGGGATGTTAAACACATCTCTCAGTTCAAATCATCTCCCTCTCCTATCAGGTACCTTACATACACTTTGTATGTTTGCATTTGTCTACCTCCCAAGTTCCTAATTAAAAACCACTTAAGGAGTTACTAGCTGACACTTTAGTGGGCTATGTTAGTTTGCTAATTCTATCTAATGAATTACTACAAATAGAAGACTTAAAAATAGCATCCCTTTATCATCTCATGGTTCTTTGGGTTAGGGTGCATATAGCTGGGTTCTCTACTTATGATCTGAAATTCATCTCAGCCTTGCAGGGCTGGAGAAGAAGCTGCTTCTAAGTTGTTTCTGGTTGTTGGCAGCATTCTGTTTCATGCAGCTATAGGGCAGAGGCCTCACATCCTTGCTGGGTGTTGATCAGGTCGCCCTCAGCACAGAGAAGCTTCTCTCGGGCTCTGCTTTGTAGCTAACCATCTTCAAAGTCATCAAGGGCACTTCCAATGCTTCTTACGCTTTGAGTCTCTCTGATCTCTCTGATCTCTCTCCATCTGCCATCAGCCATAAAGAAATGCTCTGCTTTTAAAGGAATGTGATAAGATTGCACTCACCTGCATAATCTCCCCTTTGATTATCTCAAAGCGAAGTCATTATTATCTTTAATTACATCTTCAAAATTTCCCTTGATAGTAACATAATATGATCATGGGTTGAAAATCTTATCAAAGCCACAAACCCAAGGAAATTTGGCTCTCACTGAGTACAGAATCTTTCAGCACTTGCTGCTAGCTGGATATACACAAAACAGAAACCAGAAGAGAAACAGCTCAGAGGAGAGAGGCATTCTGACCACTTAAACTGGACCACACCCTGAGGATGCAGTAGCCCACAGTGCGTAACCTTTCAGTTCAGAAGCATCCTAAACATCAGAGTCCTTACTTCTCTATGGATTCATGGGTCACTGCTCCTACAGGAGTCGTCAGCACCAGTGATAAAGCCTCCCCCACATAACTTTAATCCTTCATATATGAAGATGGGTAAGCCATACAACCTCCCCACCCCTCCACAATCTCCACATACACACACAGTGAATGTAAGTGTGACATGATTGCTCCAGAGAAGGTTGCATTGTGCATCGATTAAAAATGGCAAGGTGTGCCCTTCCCCGGTGTCTAATCGTGTTTTCTCTGTTCCTTAGCAAGACTGGAGCATGGCTTTTCTTTCTCATGCTATGAAGTCACTTGATTTTTAGTGGAATGCCTAGAGTGGGTGGAGAATGTCAGAGAGCTCAATTCAGGTGACTCAAAAACTAGCAGAAATCAGAAAGCAGCAAGGAACTCATTGGAGAAAGCTTTTAGACATCATTCTGCTAGTGATATGGCTCCATTTAGCTGTAGTACTCCCAGCTCTGACTGTGTGTGCGTGCGTGCGTGCATGTGTTGTGTGTGTGTGTGTGTGTGTGTGTGTGTGTGTGTGTGTGTTGTGTGTTTCCCCAGTGTGGCTTGTCTCATGGTGACAATGTGACAATGTGGCCATTTGTAACAACTAGGCTTCCCTATTTACATAGAAGAGGAGAAAGCCTTCAGGTCCACAGCACTGAGCAGGAATCTCAGTTTCCAGGCAGTTGGCTGCTCTCTCCCCCAACCATGGAATATCACTGTTCGATTGCTTAGGCCTGAGGTACCTAGACTGATGGGATTAACCTTGCTGGTTTACACTAGTGAGTTCTCATCTCTAGGTCTGGGGTTGGGAGCAGTTCCTCTTACAACATGGCTGCTATCCAGTTCGAGGTGAGTTGATGGATGTTGGAACAGCAGCCTAAATGTCACTCCAGTGAGCATCCACCTTGGAGAACCTTGGTAACGAGGCAAGACTGCTTTTTTCTCAATCAGTCTCAGTGTCTGTGGGTTTCTTTGGTGTGGCACCTCCCCATACTGAATACCATTCCGGCATTTAGACATTTCCCACGCAGCAGCATAGATGCTGAACATGAGCCACCAACTTCATTACATAACATCTCAACTGAAAAAGGACAACCTTGGCCTGACATGTGACAAGATGAGATGACTGTGCCACCCATCACCTTCTCAGAGGGCCATGTGCAATTGTTTCAATCCCCACTGATGTTTTCATATTTAATGTCCAATAAACTATGCTTCTAAAGTTTGAATCCAAATCCTATGCTGTCGACAGAGATTCTTCTATAGTACAATCTGCTCATAGTGCCTCTCTCCAGCTTCAGTGTTCTCCAAGTGTTCAGAATCCTTCAGGTTCCCTATTTCCCTTAGGGCAGGGCTTCTCACTGTTAGCATTATTGGTATTTGTGGCCAGATGTACGCCTGAGTTCCTAGGCATGTAATAAATGCAGTCCCACACAACAGTACGCTCAGAGGAGGTCCTAATGCTTGCTTGTAGGTCCCAGTGTCATCACCATGAAGTTCTTAATCTTTAAACTTGTAAGTGCAATGCAGAAGAGCAAAAGAGTGTGTCTATGAGCAGGGCACATGCCCAATCGATAGTCATCCTGGCTATGGTCTTTGCTGCCCTGTTTGCAGAGTGGTGAGCACTTCAATGCCCTATGAGGACAGAATTCTAGTGGGCCTATGATGCATGAAGGTTCAGTAACAATTAGAGCAAGCAAAGAAGAAATGCGCTATACCCGTGACTGGGTGGGTAGGCAGGTGCTCCTCAACCTTCCTAATGCTGCGACCCTTTAATACAGTTTCTCATGGTGTGGTGACTCCAACCATAAGATTATTTTTGTTGCTCCTTCATAACTGTAATTTTGCTAGGGTTATGAATGATAATATTGCAAATGTTTGTGTAAATATCTATGTTTTCTGATAGTCTTAGGTGACCCCTGTGAAAAGGTTATTCAACCCCAAAAGGTCATGAGCCACAGATTGGGAACCACTCCAGTTACTCAGTAAGCAGAGCCCTTCACAGTTTCAAGATGCTTTCCAACCAGGAACCTGTTTTGAATACATAGAAAAAGGGGCTGGCCACCAGGAAATGCAAATTTTCAGTAGACTAACAAATCTTCTCTCATTAATGTTCATTCCCTGAACTTGCCAACCACTGAAAACTATACAGAAAGAAATAGAGTTTTATTGCTGATGCAGTGGGGGAATCTCAGTGGTAGAACATTAGCCTAGAACATGCAGACAACCCTGGATTTGACTCCCAAGATTGAAAAAAAAAAACAGGTAGGGGGGTGGAGGTGTCTTAGTACTAAGGGTAGGTTGCCTGTTAAAATTTGAATTTCAGGGGGGCTGGAGAGATGGCTCAGCGGTTAAGAGCACCGTCTGCTCTTCCAGAGGACCCGGGTTCGATTCCCAGCACCCACATGGCAGCTAACAACTGTCTGTAGTTCCAGTTCCAGGCAAACACCAAGGCAAATAAATAAATAAATAATAAATAAAGTTTTTAAAAAAAAAAAATTTGAATTTCAGATAAGCAACATGGGATGTTCTTAAATTGAAATATTTCTATATTGCTCTTGAAATTCAAATTAAACAAGTTATCTTGTCTTTTATCTGATGATTCTGCCTGGCAGGGAATGGGAAGGCAGGACAGCTCGCAGGTCCCGTATTTTAACTCTTTCTTCCTTGAGGTAGCTGCTGGGCCAGGGTGCCACTGTGAAGAAGAGTAGCATAAGGCACAGGAGCTCCGGCAGAACTTCCTGTTCTCCTAGAGAAACAAACACATTGCACAGGCCAACTGTGAGATGCGAAAAGGGTGATTTTGAGGGTTCCACATGTGAATTAAGTGTCCTTAGATTTGTAGTTCAATGTTACAGGAAGTATGTCAATGGCTTTGAGGTCTCTTTTGTCAGGCTTCCCTCGATGTGACTTTCAGTCTTATTACCTGAAAGATGTAGGACATTCATCTACTCCTCCAGCACCACATCTGCCTGCATACTGCCATGCTCCCTGCCATGATAATAATGGACTGAACCTCTGAACTGTAAGCCTCTTCAATTAATGTCTTTCTTATAAGTGTTTCAGTGGTCATGGTTTCTCTTCACAGCAATAGAAACCCTAAGAAGCTGGTACCAGAAACTGGGGTATTGATGTGAAAACCTGATCCATGCTTTTGTATGGAGGAATTTAGACTTTGGTACTTAGAGTTGGGGAATCAGTAGGATGCTTTAAATGCTGCTTAGGGGCCTTACTGGAAGGAGCATGGAAGACAGTGGTGCTGAGTGTGATTTGAACTGTAAGGGGCCGGCTCAAGGTGTTTTAGAGAAGAATGTTAGTACGTAGCCTAGACATGTTATTGTGATATTTTGGTGAAGAAAGTGGCACCATTTGCCCTTGTCTGAAGAGTGTGCCTGAGGCTAAAGTGAAGAATTTTGGATTAATTCTTTTTGGCAGAAGAAATCTCAAAATAGCCTAGTATAGACTCTTTTGTGTGGCTTTTAGTGGTAAGTTTAATTAAGACTTGCAATAAAAAGGAGCAAGCTGAACAGGATAAATTCCAAAATGAAAATTTTTAGGAGAAAAAGAGCACCAGGAAGTGAAATAGAGTTAAATTTTGTGTTGAAGGAGATACACAGATTAGGAAATGAATAAAAGGAATGGTGATCCCAGGACAAGACTTGACTCAGCTAAGTTTCCAACTTGTGAAAAGGAACTAAAGGGAAGCTTACTGGATGTGCTGGGGCACACCTCTGATCCCAGCACTGGGAAGGCAGAGGCTGGAGGAGCTCTGAGTTTGAGGCTAGCCTGGTCTACATGCTCTGCCCCTTTCTCACTAGACAGGCTCAATCTCAAAGCCATGACTACTTGTAAGGAAGACTAGGAGATGTAGTTTTCTCAGATGTCCTATATATGGATCCAGCACACCATTCATTCATTCATTCATTTATTCATTTTATAGAAATCTCTATCTGTTCTGTTGTTACAATGTGAAATACACCCTCATAGGCTCATGGGTTCCAACACTTCATCCCGACGTGGTGGAAGGAACTATTTGGGAAAGTCACCTTTAGGTGGAGCCATACTGGAGAAAGTGGGTCTTGAGTTAGGGTTACTGTTGCTGTGATGAACCAACACCATGATCAAAAGCAACTTGGGGAGGAAAGGGTTTAATTCTCTCATAGTTCCATGTGAGAGTTTATCACCAAAAGCAGTGAGAGCTGATACTGTAGCCTCTGGGCTAAGAATTATAGGCCTTCTAGTTGTGAAAGCCTTGGAATCTTTACGATCCTGGGAGAGAAAAGGGTCTCGCTAATGATTAAGGAAGAATTTCCCATCAGCCCCCAAAATGGCCAGGTGGAGATAAAAGTAATTTCATTTGGCAGACCGAAGAGGAACAATGAGTTCTACTTACTGCCTTGTGCACCCTGTCCAGTGCATCACCTACTCCAATAATGTTTGACAAAGATGTAAAAGCCATCCAGTAGGGGAAAGCTAGCTTTAACAACAAATGGTTCATGCCTGAGGTCCACAGGAAAAGCCGAGCAGAACACCTTGAGCTCAACCTTGTTCTTGATTTGAGAAGGAATCTCAAAGAGATCAGGAACTCAAAGGCAAAATACAAGACAATAAATCTTCAGAAATAAATATTGGAGGAAATCTTTGGAATCTGTGTGTAAAAAGGTAAAGCATAGGGGAAACATTTATGTGTTCTAAAAGACTATGGTGTGAGGGATGGAGAGAAGGAGCTGCAGCTAAGAGAACAGTTGCTCTTGTGGAGCTGGTTATGGTTTCTAGCACCCTTAGAGGTGACCCATAACTCCTAAGACCACTGCACTCCTGTGCACATAGTCATGCACACACACACACACACACACACACACACACATAATTAAAAGTAAATCTTTGAAAAAGAAAGACTTTGATTAGACAAAAAGACAAGTTATAGACTGGAAGAAAATATTTGTATGCTCTGGCAGAAGTCTATAGCCTAGACACAGGTACATACCACACACCACATATACACATACACACACCACACATACATACCACATGACACAACACACACATCACAAACACAGCATACACCATACACACCACACACATACCACAAACATATACACATATCATAGACACACACACTACTGACCAATTAAAATATGAGCTGGCAAGATGGCTCAGCGGTTAAAGATGCTCTCTGCCAAGCCTGACAACCTAAGCTGGGTCCTTGGAATGTAGATGGTGGAATGAGAAAACCAACCCCTGCAAGTCTCTATTGCACAAATTCTACTTGGTGCTTATAATAAAAACCTGGACCAGATATGGGGAAAAGCTGAAAGATCAGAGAGACAGAGGAACAAGCCACAGCCACTTCTCAACCAGCCAACTTCTCAGGCCTGTCTCCATGAATCCTCAGACTGAATGTCTTTGAGACCTCAACCAAAGAGGGGAGGGGGTTCCAGGCAAAGGGATAAACTCCTGCCTCCTCCAGCCTTATCTTTCCTTCTTTGCCCAACTATCTCACTACCTGGTTCAACTTTCCTAGGGCTAGGATTACAGACCTGTGTATTTCCCAAGTATTGAGATGCATGGGATCCCAAGTGCTGGTATTAAAGGTGTGTGCTACCACCACCTGGCTGTTTGGCCTTGAACTCACAGAGATCCAGATGAATCTCTATCTCCTAAGTGCTGAAATTAAAGGCATGGACCACCATTCTCTGACCTTTCTGGCTAAATCTGTGGGTGGCTCTATTCTCTAATTTTCAGGCAAACTTTATTAAATACACAATATACTATCACAATTCTAAACATGATTCCAAATATGATCTCCAAACATACCATGGCCTATACATTCTGCCCCCTAAAAAAATAATTTTTTAAAAATCTTAGCAAAAGATGGGACTAGACATGTCATGAAGAACAATATGCACCTTGTAAAAATATGAAGTTTAGCATCATTTGAAGGGCTGGGTGCTTAGCTTGGGAATAAAGGAATGCTTAATATATGTAAGACTCTAGAACCTCTAGCAGTTTCCCTGAAAAACTCAAAATCACCATGACATACAACTGCACACATATGAGAAAACTAAAATATATACCAAATGTGGACACACATGGGAACCCAAATGTGAAGAAATTACACACATATTGCTGATGGCAACAGAAAATGGCACAACAAATCTAGACACAAGTTTGTTTTTTTCTTATAAAAGTAGACATGTGGCATGGAGAGATGACGATTCTATCCCTGGAGTCCGTGTAAAAAAGAAGAAAAGAACCAAACCAACCCCAAAAGGTTGTCCTCTGAAGTCTATGTACACTGTGCATGAGAGGGGGGGGGAGGGAGGGAGAGAGAGAGAGAACAAATTAGTTCACTTAAAAACTAGACGTGCAACTGACACATGGTTCTACAGTTGCACCCCTGTGAAAACATGTTTACATGAGAAGCTGAAAGAACCACACCCCACCCCCTCCTGAACTCACAGTGAGGGGTTCCCCTCCCCTCCCAGACTCTGGATTAGGCAAAAACCACACCCAAACACCTGTTTTCACAGAGATCCTTTATTAGGCAGCAAAGAAAAGTTAAAGTGGTGGCTTTCTGGCTCAGGCAGAAAAACAGCAGCAAATGGCCTTGCAGGTGTAATTTTTAAGAGGAGAAAAAAGAGGAGGTTGGTGTTAGAATGGGCTAGGATGCGGTGGTGAAAGAGACAGGGGTATCTGTCCCAGAGGGACAGAGGGGATAGAGGATAGAGGGGAGACAGACTTGGCACATAGGCAAAAGGCAGTTTATAAAGGTAAAGGGGGAAGCCCTGGGTTAGGATGAGGTATTTAATTGTAATTGGACATCTTAATTAGGTGAACCAAAGGGGGCTTTTGATTGCTGGACCTTGGTAGTCAGCATCAGGAGGAGAAAGTGGTCATATAAGGGAATAGACATTGGTGGCTGCTTTAGGAAAGTAATCTAATGGTTTTTAGCACGGCAGAGAGAATGGGAGAGTGCCAGAGCCACACTTTCAACTGGCTTGGTGTCCCTTCAGAGTTTATGGATAATTTGTTCATAACCATTTTTTTCATGATAGCAAATAACTGAAAACAGCCTAGATACCCTTCAATAACTGAATGACTAAACAAAGAAAAGTAGGTCTGGACCAAGAGGGGACTACAGGCATCTAAGGAATGCTGAGAACAGGAGAAATGGTCTTCCCAGGGAGGAACACTCCAATTGACTGTCCAGTACCAAATGGTCAGCCCTAAAAGTGACATTGTACAGACCAAGCAGGTTCTATGTATATATTTAGGAACATATATGAATAATATAGGGTACCCATGACAGACCAAGGTATGAATCCCACCAAAGTCCAGCTTGGTAAATCAATGAATAGTATTGTGGTTACTTATAAGAATGTGGATGAGGTGTTATTTACAGGAACAGAATGACTCAAAGACAGCTATATCACTAAGTCCATCCCAGCATGGGTGACAGCTTACAAAGCTGGGAACCTGGAGCACTCTGCCTATAGACAGTAGCCCCGCCCATACTTCCTGTCTGCCTCTGGCCAATTAGCCTTTTATTAAACCATTAGGCAGGACAAATATTTACAACATACCAGAACACATTCCCACTACACCTTCCAAGTACTCAGTTGGTCTAAACCTCTTCTGGGTAGCTCATCTCTACCTCTTCCAGGCAGCTGATCTGGTCTCAGAGTCTTCCTTGCCACTCTGTTCCTCTAGTTTCAGAGGAACTGATAGCTTTTACTGCTGACTCTGGCTGGGAGGTAATTTAGTTGGTTTCAGGGACTTCTGGAAGCTATTTGAGTTGTTAATATTTTGACCTTAGAGGGAATTGTTATACAACAGGTGTGGGAGGATTTGGAAGGAGCAAACAGACAAGGGAAATGATGTAATTCTATTATACTCTCGAAAAATAAAAAAAATTAATTTTTAAAAACATGGATTCATCAGTAAGAAAGAAGCAATCACTGACACTCACTACAGCTCATAAGTCTCCAGAGAATTATGCTGAATAAAGTCATTGATCTTAAGCATCTACACATATATGACTCCAGTTGTCATATCTTAAAAGATTAAGTTTTAGAAATGAGGAACAAATTGTTCCCAGAGGCTAGGGGATATTGTAAACTTCCCCTTTGACACAGAATTTACTAGTACCTTGTCCGCCATCTTTAACATTCAGCAAATATGCTGGAAAAATAACCAGTTCATCCAAACTAAAATGAAAAAAATATGCTGGGCATGGTGGGATAAAACTATAATGCTGGCAATGTTGAGGAAGCTGAGGTAGAAAAATCATGAATTTGAGTGTTGTAGAAAGTTTTTCCCGGCCCGTTTGGGTCCGGAGGTTTGGAACCTGGCCTGCAGCGGCTTTTGTCCCCCAAAGAAATGAATCAGACACTTATATACTTTATACTGTTTGGTCCATGTCTTAAGCACATTACTAGCTAGCTCTTTCATCTTAATTCAATCCATTTCCATTAATCTGTCTGCCACGTGGCCCAGCCCGCAGCTCACCTGTATCTCTTACATGTCTGTCTTCTTCGGGGGTCGGATGGAGACTGACTAACTCCACCCTTCTCCTACCTGCCTGTCCTCTGATTCTCCACCCACTTCTACGGTGCTGTGCATAGGCCAGACTAGTTACTTTATTTACAGCATACAGAGAACATTCCACCACATTTGAGGCTAGCCTAGGTTATACAGTGAGACTCTGTTGAAAGAAGTGGAAAGGAGGAAATGGAGGAAAGGAGGAAGAGAAGAAAAAGGAAAAGAAAAGAAGGAAAAAAAAACCAAACAAACCAAAAAGCAAGCTGCCACTTCCTTCTTGGTATTCCAAAGAGACACTGAGGGTTAACTTCCAGGGATTTCATTAAGTCAACAAGGATAAACCGCTTCAGTAACAAAGTAACAACAGAGGCAAACCTTTTTGGTAGGTACTAGTTTTGCTCAGCTCTCAAAATTACTATGGTCTTCATCCACCTTCCTTGGAGCCATTAAACTGTTCAGAGATTTCAAAGATGGCCCAGACCTTCTCTTTCCTCATCTAAAGCTATAGCTCCTGACCCTCTGCCATCAACACAAACTTCTCTAAAGCACACTACTAAAGTTCATTAGGTGGGATCCTTCATGTAACAGAATGGCTACATCAAAATGCTATGCAGATGAACTATTTTTGAAAATAGCTGGGACCTCTCCCATGCATGGTCCTTCAATGTTACAACATAGTTTCTGCCTTGCTCATTTATTTATAAATTTGTTTATATATTTGGTAGGGCTGAGACCAAAGCCAGATATTCACACATGCTAGGCAAAGCTTCTGCATCAAGCTACAGCCTCTCAGGTCCTCCAGTAATTCAATTTATCACGCTGTGACTCCATGCATGCTAGGTAAGTGCTTTTCCTCTGAGTCACAGCCCCGCTCTCTCAATTGTGTGATGTGGATGGTGCTTTGCTAGTCAAGAAAAGTTTTCCCAATATTAGTCTAAGGAATTATGTCAGTCCTTTGATTGCCTCTGAGTTCTCCTGATAAAGGACCAAACCCCCGAAGGTGTGAGCTGACTTTTCTAAATCCTTACCTGTTCCTGTTCAATACCCTTTAAAACAGAGTTCAGAAAAGGTTGCATCCCACTGTGGATTTTATAAATCAGGGACTCATTATTCCTTGCACTAGCCCTTGTAATCCTCTGGTGTGATGCAGGGGGGAAAAAAGGCCTCATGGGCATAGATATTGATTCTTGCAAAACCACAGGCCATACAAAAGATTGTGATTCCTTTTTTTCCCTATGGTTCTTAATCCAAATTCCATTTGGTCTTCAATACTTCGAGAAGCCACTCTCCTCATTGGGAAGGGTTCACTAGCACCCTATTTGATCCAGGTAGACAATATATATTTCCCTTATGGGAAAATCAACAAGGCACCTGGACTGTTTTGTTCAGGCATTTATTAAAGCTCCCATAATGACATATTTTTTTAGGTTCTTAATTGGGAACTCCAGGAGTTGAGATTTCCCTATGAGTCTATTCTAATATGATGTTTTGCTATTTTTTTTTTTTTTTAGTGAGTGAAGGTTTAAGGCTTTTTTGCATTTTATTGAAGAACTGAGTTCAGGAGAGACATAAAGAGAAATGAAAATCTGCTGCAATTACAACAGAACCCTCCTTGTCTATGGCATGTCATACCTCAAGAAGGCAGATCTCATGATGTAAACGGCACAAACATCCAGAATTTCCCCAGATTGAAAAAACGACTTTGAGCTTCGCTAGGGTGGGCTCTATATCACAGAAAATTGGAACTAATCTTTTTTCACATCAAATCCTCTTTCCATGAGTTATGTCCTTAGTTCCTGGACCTTTACTCTAGAAAAATACACATGAAGCCTTCTGGGACCTAGATACAGCTCTGCCTGGGCACCCAAACAGGGGTGCTAATTAACATAAGCCCTTTTCCCTTGGTGTTCATGACAGATCTGAATTCTGGGAGTATTGGGCAATTACACGAGACTCACCTGAGGCCCATTTGCTTTTCTTTTAGTTTGTTTTAATTGGCACAATTACAGATATTAATGATGTACAGAGTGATATTTGTATGTATATACACATTGTGAAATGATCAAGACTGGGTATTTAAGAAGGCAGTACCTCAGACATTTAGCATTTCTTCCTTCTTTTTTTAAAAAATTAATTAAATGTAGGTGTGTGTCAGGGGGTATATGCACCCAACTGCAGGTAGGTAACCTTTGGAACCAGAAGACAGTATCAGACCTCCTGGAGCTGAAGCTACAGGCAGTCGTGGGCTGCCCCAGGTGGGTGCTGGGAACCAAACACAGGCCCTTTCTAAGAGCAGTACTTGCTCTAAGCTGCACAGTCATCTCTCCAGCCCCATTTATCACTTCTCGGTGATGAGAGCATTTGAAATCCACTCTCTGGGGCTGGAGAGATGGCTCAGCGGTTAAGAGCACCGTCTGCTCTTCCAGAGGACCCGGGTTCGATTCCCAGCACCCACATGGTGGCTAACAACTGTCTGTAGTTCCAGGTAAACACCAAGGCAAATAAATAAATAAAGTTTAAAAAAAAAAAAAAAAGAAATCCACTGTCCTAGTTCTTTTAAAATTTGGATTACAGGACATTATCTATTCTAGACGGCAAAAACCCCCGAACTCACTTCTCTGAACTACTACTTGGTATGCTCTCATCATTCTTCCCTCATCCTTTATCCGTGTCCTCCCTAGCTTCTGGATACCCCTGTTTCTACTCCTATAAAATCAGCTCTTTCTCAAAGGACCATTGCAGTCTTTAGTCTTTCCTTTGGTTCAGTAACTAACACACGGTCACCTCACTTCAGAACTAGGTAACAGTGGCAATGGCAGTGAAGTTCTAGAAGCTTCAGCTGGCTGAGCCCAGGTTCTCCACTCAGTTGAATGGGACCTTGTGTACAGACCCTTTTGCTGATGGAGAAAATGGAGCATTTCTCAGCTAGCTGCCCGTGTTCCACGCCACAGTTTGATTTTTCTATCAGATATTACTGTGCCTGCAATACACAAAACTCAGCCATTTCTTACCAAAGGGGCTACACAATTGATGAAGTCTGTATCATAGTCACCTCTGCCCTATATATTATGCAGATTTATTGCCATGTCCCTAGACAAGCCTGACCTAATTCTATCTGTGAAGGGTTTCTTTTTAAAAAGTAGAAGTTGGAAGTTATCAGGCAGATTATGCAGGTATGAACCTGAATTTACCTATGTAATACAGGACTATTTCTAAAATCTGAATCAACTCAAAAAGCCTAATTATATTCCTAGATATAACAATTAGGAAAGAAGAAAAGAATAAAGATTTAAGTGAGCATTGGCTTTTTGTTTGGTTGGTTATTTAGACAGGATCTTTTATGCAGCCCAGGCTGGACTGGAATGTGACAACTCTTCTGCCTCAGCCTCCTGAGTGCTGGAATTCCAGAGATGAGCCACCACACCCAACCTTTGATATACTTTTCAGGAAGCTCATGGTGTTGGAAACTAAGAGTTTTGTTACATCAGCAGTATCCTTTATTCAGTAAACCTGAGAAACAAATTAAGACCTTGTATGCATATGTGTATGCACATGTGTATATGTGTAGGGCACAAGTATGTATCCATATCTGTGGAACCCCAAAACAACCTTGAATGTTACTTCTCTGTTACACAAATCCTAATTGGTATTAATAATAAAAGCCCAGAGCCAGATATTGAGATAAATGCTGAAAGAGCAGAGAGACAAAGGAACAAGCCACAGCCACTTTTCACCTTGTCAACTCCTCATTCAAAAAGGGAGATCCTGTCTTCATAAGTTCTCAGACATTGGCTGTGAAATCCTTACAGTTTGATCAGCCCTGCCTATGTGATCAGAAATAAGACCTGGGCAGTGGCTGCCTGACTGTGATGGTGTATTGCTTTCACAGGTACCCCTGCCTGCTTTGAAAGACCTGTGTGATTCCACTTGTATCTGTCCATTGGTAGGACTTTGGTTCTTGTACACTCATGGATCCTGTGTATTTGGAGCAATTGTTGGGGTCTTCAATATCTAAACTACTATTCTGATGTGGGATGTCTTTTGGTATGCTGTGAATATCATTAATAAAGTAACTGTTTTGGCCTATGGCAGGCACCTTATAAGTGAAAGACCCTTAGAGACCCCGGCCCCAAGAACCGACACAGATCACTGGTTGCAAATAGCAAGAGGTTTTTAATGCTCACACAGGTGCCTGCGGGCGATCAGCAGCTTCAGCTAACTGAGCGCGTCCCCAAAAAGAACAGTCTCCTTTTATATGGAAAAAGGGGTCTCATCAGCTTAGGCATAGCAACATACATCTCATTGGCTACTTTGAAATACATACAAAATTCAGCTAAGGGACAAGGCTGCAAATCATATACAAAGTTCAGCTAAGGGGCAAGGTTGTAAAGTTTTTGATCCTGGAGAAGCCACGAACATCTGGTTTGGGTTAAGATTAGCACTCCCGGTACCTTCACCCTCTTGTGGCCTTCCTTATCTTTTTCAAAGGGCCTCTAACTGCTGGTTCTTGGATTTATCGAGGCTTGCCCTCTAGTTGACCTCTTGCTAACTGGCCTCGTGGAAAATTTGCACTGGTTAGGCTGGGTTGGGGTCTTTCATTCGTAGGCAGGAAATCAGAGCACAGATAGGGGAAGCAGGGCAGAGTCAAAAGAGACACAATCCAGCCACCCGTGAAGGAAGATGTAACAAAACAGGTGAGCCATGGGCCACATGGCAGGACAGATTAATGGAAATGGGTTGAATTAAGATAAAAGACTGAACCATAGTCCAACAGCATGAAATTAATATAAGCATCTGTGTGTTTCTTTGGGACTTTGGGATTGCTGGTCCAGATAAGCAGTGGTGAGCAGGTCTGAAATATGGGGCTAGTCGGGACCAGAAACCTCTTACTCCACTTTTCTTCTGAAATTCCTCAGCCAGAATACCTAGCAGCTCCCCCTACCTGCAAGGGTCAGTTTAAATCAGCAGGCAGAGTTTGTGGAGGATTAGAGCCCATTCCTTCTTCAGCTGCGATTCCCACCATGGGGATGGAGCAATGAAGAAACAGTTGAAATCAGTCTAAATCCATTGGTTGACACTGGCATGTGTGTAGTCCTTAATTTTGTTTTCTTAAGCAACCAAGCAGGAGCTTTGATGAGCTGTAGCCAACACTCCCATCACCCACAAAAGTACTGGAGGTTCAGGGTGCAGCCTATAACAACACTCCAAGGAAAAGCCACTGTCTCTCTTGGGTGGATTATGGGCCACATTCTTGTCACCTAGGTTTCACAATCTAGACCAACGGCTTCAAGCTCTATTATAAAGACTAATTGTCATTTTGCTCCTGATAATTGTGCGCGTTGCAGTTGGCTGATGTGTCCTAAGCAATCTGAAATGGTTCTTTGCAGCCATTGTTACATCAGAGTTTCAGTAACTGTTACAACAGGAGGAAAAAGAAAAAGAAATGCTGGATCAAACATGGGCTGACGAGGAGACAGCTCTCCCATGGCAACTAATTGTATCTTAGCTTTGGGGGGAAGGGGAGTATACAGAAGCCAAAGAACCATGACATCCAGGCCAGCCTGGGGCAACATAAAAGACCTTACATTAAAACAATAACATCAATAAAAACACCCAAACAACAAAAGCTCAAATCAATAGCATCTTGAGAGAATAAATATGTATATTATGATTAATATCCAGAAGCCTAACCAAAATGGGAGAAATAAGAGAGAAAAGAAATGAGGATTGGAGAGAACCAGCCCCTGGCAGTCAGCAGGAAGCCAGACTCTCACAGGGAGGCAAGCCATTCTTCTACTACTGATATAAATCATCTCAGAGAATCGAAGTCTCAGGCAAGGCACTCTAGGACAATAATAAAAAGTGAACAATCAGGCTCATTTTATAACACTGTCTAAACATAAGAAGAAGCAAAGTTGCTCTGTCACTCACAAAATATCAAACACCTTCTTCAGGAGCCAAACACTCTGTATTGCTCTTCACCAGTGAGAACGTTGGCTTCGTTCTAGTCTCCTCCCCCTGTGGATGACATAGGGTCACAAGGTCCTGGTTTGTGACATCATCCAGTCTGGAGTATAACTCAGTTCTTTGGGCTCCTCACTGAACTTACCCAAAGACAAACTAGGCTGCAGGTTCTCTCTCTCTCTTTGGCTGAGACAATCCATAATTCTCCATGGTATATTCTTCCTCATTGCAATAGTATTGAACTCAGCTTGCTCCTCTATAGGCATGTTCCAGTGAGCTTTCAACAGAGGACATTTGTAACACCATTGAGGGAAGAATTATAACAAAGAGTCCATGAGAATGTATTGTTTTCACAAGGGGCAGGATAATACTTTAGGAAACAACTGTGTTTGTCTAAGAATGAGGAGATGGGCTGTGGCATTAATGACAATTTCCCCACATCCCAGGATGGCCAAAGACACCCACAGGCCTGCCTGGGTTCTCGAAGCCTGGACTGACTGAAGATATTTACAGGCTGCAAGGTACTGGGTGGGTAGATGTCACAGTAATGAGCAAATATATGATGAAGAGATGGGAGAGAAAGTCAGGTCAGTTCATGTGCTGTGAAGAGGTGAGACTGAAGAAGCAAAAGCTGTGAGGAAAAGGTTTATATGGGTGGCCTGCTTGCCACCTGGGGCCATGGTTATGTCTGGCCTGTGCTGCTGCTGAGGGCCATGTCTAGGTTCATGGCCCTATACTAGATAAGGTCTAGCTTGATGTCTGTGACTCCTGTTACCTTAGAGTGTAGCCTAAACTTTCTGGCTAGGCTGAGCCCCTAGGTCCTGTAGTCCCACAGCCTCTTAGTCCCAAATAATCACACAAAGGCTTATGTTAATTACAGACTGTTTGGCCTCTGGCTCAGGCTCATTATCAACCAGCTCTTATAATTTAATTCAACCTATTTCTATTAATCTATGTCTTGCCATGTGACTAGTGGCTTATTGATACTTTCACATCTTGCTTCTTTGGGCAGAAGCTTACAGCTCTCTGACTCTGCCCTCCTTCTGCTTTATCTGTGCTTGGATTTTTCACCTGCCTCTAAGCAAAATGTGCCCTTCAGTAATTATAGCAATGACATCTGAAAGCATAAGAAGTTTGGGATAATGCTCATGTCTAAAAATGAGAACAAATGATACTTCTAGAAGGTTCCATCGACATTCCTTTCTTTCTGGACACTTTTCTACAGTCTGTCTGCACTGTTATACTGTTGATTCCTTTGCCATTGTTTGATTTTTGGTTTTGATTTTTCCCTCTTCAAGATAAATGTGCTTTCATCTAACTGGAATGTTTCTTTACACTGTGTTCATCTCCTTTTTCTCTTACCTTCTTGTTTCATAATTTCTTCTACCAGTTTCCACCAATATTGCTGCTTATGTGTTGAATGCTCTTGAGACAATAATATCTGAGCTCGATGCTTTGCTTGGCTGGAATGCCTTCTGCCTGTTAATAACCATTTCTACCACCATGCTCCTTTAATTCTGCTGCCTGAATATCAGCTATGCTCCCCAGCACAAGACTCATTTGGCTATCCACCACCCTCTCCCTTTGTAAGTAATGAAACTGTTTTCTCAAAATCTTTTTCTTTATGCCTTTTGTATCCTGAACTCTTTTTCTCCTATGTGATGTGTTTGATGTCTTGTGTATATGGTTAAAAAGCTTATGATTATGGATGCTGCCTGCAATATTGAGCCTGTTGATTTTTTTAATCTTCCCCTGATTAAATTCATATAACGATTAATGCTGCTTGTCTTTTATAATTCTCTTATCTTTATTCTTACTGGGTTCCTCAGTTTTTTTAAAGGCCAGAAATAGAAATCCCTCTATTGTTCTGTCTATTTTTAATTAAATATATTTTTTCTGTGACCATTTTGGATTTCTAAAATTGTATTAAATATATTATTTTGGCAATTTAAGAACCATGTGATATAACCATCACTTTGATTTAATTTAATTCGTCTTAAAAAACTTTAAGCTCTCATAGAATTTAGCAACTGGAGGAGACATTGTTTATGATAGTGCTTTCATTTACACAGAAAAGCCAATCAAGGTATTTGTCCAAAAAGCAAGCAGCTTATTAGTGGGAGAGTTGGAACTGGAAGCCTGCTTCTTGACTTCCTGTCTGATGATGCTCTTTCTACAACAGAGCTGCACTTCCATTTAAAGTACTGTTTGTATTTGCTGGTCGTTTTCATATCATGTGCATCCCTCCTCCCCTTTCCCCTTTAGTATTTGAGCTTGAAATACCCACAAAAGAAAAATCTTCCAATAAAAACCAGAAATAGACTCCATCCTTCAGGGTTGCTACAGGTCCCTGGAGTTATTATTGGCAGCATGGGCAGTAAAAGTCCCTGGGTTTTATTTCCAGTTCTTCCTTCATCTGTTGTATAACTTCAGGGATATCTGCCCCGTGGGCTTTTCTCCTGTGCTGGATTGCAGTTATAGACAGACTCTATGAAAGACCCCTTATACTAACGCAGGTACTCAGCACCATTAGGACACGAGGTGTGGGGAAATGCACTTACTTTTAATCCACAAATGTGATCCTTATGCCTTTCATGTTAATGGTGGATTTCTAAACCTTATCAGTCACCTCTGGACTTAGAGAACTTTAGTCTTTTCCTTCCTTTTATTCTCATCTTTCTCTTCCCCTTCCCTTCGTCCCTCCCTCTTTCCTTCCTTCCCTCTGTCCTTCCCCCTCTTCCTTCCTTTCTTTAGTTTTGATGAAGACAAGAAAAGAAACTGCTGATAAACAAGGCCTCTGAGCTTATGTGGCTTTTCTCTATGAGGTGGGACAGTCAGACCCTGAGATGCAATGAGTGGTCCAGGGCCACAGGGATGTGCTTGTCCCCAGGGAAAGATGAGATGAGAACCACCGGTGTTAAACAAGCCTGGCTTCCTTATGTCGGTTAGAGAATGAGGGGGTCACATCAGCTCTCTCCATACAGTTTGAAAAGCCTTCCTGATTGATAACATGCTCAAATGTATATCTTTGATCTTAGTCTGCCTTGACTTTAAGGAGTTGAAAGCAGAAGAGCAGAGATGGACATACTCCAAGGACATAGGCCTGGATCATAGAGCTCAGAAGAGACACTGAACTAGGGTCAGGGGCCAGGCTTCTCCCCGCAGGAGGTCAAGAGGGATTTCATCCCTTTAGCTGCTTTGCTGTAAGACATTCCAAGAATAGGTTTCTTAGATATACCGTCCCCCCCTCTCCCAACACACCCCTGCTGCCAACCCCCAAGCCTAAAAGTTCATGAAGAAGTTTCTAAGGTTACATGCCAAGAGAGATAAATACCTTTTCTGTTTTGGTTTCAAATTCTCTGGAAAGAGATTTCTAAGTGAGTCAGGTCCATCCCATCCATCCAAGACTTAAGATAAATGGGGGCAGAGTGATGAAAAATACGTGTGTGTGTGTGTGTGTGTGTGTGTGTGTGTGTGTGTGTGTACTCTCATTAGTAACTTTTATAAGAGTATTGGCTCAAATTCAGACATGCCCACAGACCCACAAACATTTATAAGTACTCATAAGGTCTAAGTAACTGCCCTTGAAGTCTCCCTCCCTCCTTCCCTCCCTCCCTCCCTTCCTCCCCTCCCCTTCCCCTCCCCCCTCTCTGTGTGTCTTCACATGCACTTGTGGAAATCAGAAAGTCAGTTGTCAGGTGTTTTCCTCAATTTGTCTCCATGTAATTTTTCAGGTCAGCCCCTAATTTAACCTAAAGCTCCAGATTCAACTAGACTGACTGGCCAGGAAGGGATCCCTTTGCTTCTGTATCTGGCTCTTGTATGTGTTCTGGAGAGTGAATCAGGTCTCATGTTTGTGTGGAAAATGCTTCAACGACTGAGCTATCTCCCCAGTCCTTGTCATTTAAAATGATTATGACATACTTTGGCTTCTCCAAGGCGGTGTTCAAAGATAGTATTCCTAGTAAGTAATAAATAAAATACATTGCTTCATGCACAGGAGGGAGAATCAATGAGAAAAAAGGAAAGCAGGAAGAAAAAAATCTATTATTTTTTTAAAAAAGATTTATTTATTTATTTATTATAGTATACAGAAGAGGGACCAGATGTCATCATAGATGGTTGTGAACCACCATGTGGTTGCTGGGAATTGAACTCAGGACCTCTGGAAGAACAGTCAGTGCTCCCAACCTCTGAGCCATCCCTCCAGCCCCATTTTCTTTTTTTAAAAAAAATATTTATTTTTATTTTATGTGAATTGGTGTTTTGCTTGCATGTATAGCTGTGTAAGGGTACAGACATTGTTAGCTGCCATGTGGATGCTGGGAATCAAACTCAGGTCCTCTGAAAAAACAGTCAGTGCTCTTAATCGCTGAGCTATCTATCCAGCCCTAAAAATCTATTATTTTCATTTCTGCCAGAAAGGAGAAACTCCAGAATAACCAATGTAAGCTTTAAGAAGAACCAATTGAGCATTTGGAAGTAATCAATTGTTAGTCAAAAAATGAATATATAAATGGATGAATGTAAGGATGTGTGTATGTATGTGTCGGGTTTTTGTTTGTTGTTTTTTAATGTTATGATCAAATCCCTGACAAAGAGCAAAGGAAGAGTGTACTTTGGCCTATCATGGTGGGGTGGCATGGTGGCAGGAGCTTGGAGCAGCTGGTCATGTCGAACTCCCAGAAAGAAATGAATGTTGGCCTCATCCTTCCAGTTTTAAGTCAGCCTAAACTCCGCCCCAGTGCCAACAACTAGGGTGGGTCTTGCCTTTGCAGTTAGACTTCTCTGGAAATGTCCTCAAAGACAGGCCCAGAGATGGTTCTCCTAGGTGATTCCAAATGCAATCAAAGTCATCATGAATCTTAATAATCACAGTTCATAAGTAAGAAACAAATGAGGGAGGCTGCCTGTTGAACTCTGTATTGAACACACATTATTTTTTCGTGCTTTCAAAATACCAAAAGAGGGGCTGGAGAGGTGGCTCAGCGGATAAGAGCACTGTCTGCTCTTCCAGAGGACCCGGGGTTCGATTCCCAGCATCCACATGGCAGCTAATAACTGTCTGTAGTTCCAGTTCCAGGCAAGCACCAAGGCAAATAATAAGTAAATAAATAAAGTTTTTTTTTTTTAAAAAAAGAAAAGCATTCAAAATACCAAAAGAAATGACTTTAAATGGATTCTTTTTTTAATATTTTTTTTAAAAACTTTATTCATTTATTTATTTATTTGCCTTGGTGTTTGCCTGGAACTGGAACTACAGACAGTTGTTAGCTGCCATGTGGGTGCTGGGAATCGAACCCGGGTCCTCTGGAAGAGCAGACGGTGCTCTTAACCGCTGAGCCATCTCTCCAGCCCCCTTTTTTTAATATTTTCTTTTTAGTTTTAATTGTGTGCCTGTGTGTCTCAGTGTGAATATGTGCACATGTTTCCAGGCGCCTGTGGAGGACAGAGGTATCTATCCCCGGAGTTGGAGTTATAGGTGATTGTTAGTCACCCAGTATGGGTGCTGGGAACTGAACACCAATCCTCTGCAAAAGCGGTGCTCCTTAACCACTGAACCATCTCTCTAGCTTCAGATTTTCTTTTCTTTTTTTTTTTTTTTAAGATTTATTTATTATGTATACAACATTCTGTCTCCTCTATGCCTGTATGCCAGAAGAGGGCACCAGATCTTCTGATAGATGGTTGTGACCCACCATGTGGTTGCTGGGAATTGAACTCAAGAACTTTGGAAGAACAGTCAGGTTAACCTCTGAGTCATCTCTCCAGCCTCTTAAATTTTCTCAATTATAGAAAAGTTAAATACTCAGGGAATAACAACAGAAATGGGAGAAGCTGACCGAAGTTTGGAAGCTAAGAATCAGTCATCTATAACATGACTGCCTTGCAGGAGAAGCTGTACAGGCCTCTTGTGAGGCAGCAGGAAGAGCACCCTATGTTCCCAACCAGACACAGAGTCTCACTGAATGCAGGAATGAGAAGGAGACTAAAAAACAGGCCATCAGCTCTTCTGCTCTCTCTGCCTCATCTCTGCATGGCAGTCCCTTTCTTCTGGTTGGTTGTTTGGGCCCCAAGCCTGCCATCCTTTATCCTCCTTAAGCACTACAAATGGTCCATTAGCGAACCCTACTGACTCAGTCCTGAAGCCATCTTCAAAACAAGTATAGTTAACAAACAAACCTAAAACCAAAATACATCTATTCCTACCATCCCCTTTAACTGCTAGACAGGGACACCATTACTCCTCACCTGTGTCAACCTGGGTTTTTATTACTTAAAAACATTTTCATACAATATATTTTGATCATATTATCTCCTCTTCCAATTCCTTCCAGATCTTCTCCAACTCCCTACCCATTCAATTTTATGTTGTTTCTCTCTTTTTAAAACAAACACAAAAATAAAACCAAGAAACACACACACAAAAGGAAAGTAAAATAAACAAATGAAAACACCAATAAGACAAAAATGCAAAAACAAATAAAAATGTGACAAAAGGTCTCCAAAAACACCATTGAGTTTGTTTTGGGCTGTCCAGCGACTCCTGGGTATGTGACCTGCCCTGAAGAGTGTGGTGATATATTTAATGAAAATAGTCTAGAATATCAGAGGACAGACTCCCCCACAGCCAAGCCACAAAGGTCAAGGAGTGGCGATCCATGCCTTTAATCCTATCACTGGAGAGAGAGATCCACCGGGATCTCTGTGAGTTTGAGGCCTAAGTCAGGCAGTGGTAACTCACACCTTTAATCCTAACTCTAGGATAGCTGAACCAGGAAGTAGAATAGCTGGGTTGGAAAAGAAATATAAAGCAGGAGAAGGCAGAAGTTTAGCCATTCTGCCTGTGTGACCAGTCGGTCTGAGAATCTGTGAAGACAGGACTTCACCTGTTTGGCCTGAGAAACTGGTTGTGATTTGTTCCCTGTCTCTCTGATATTCCAGCTTTTCCCCAATATCTGGCTCCCATTTTTCACTATAATACCAAATAGAATTTTTGCAATAGAAGAGTGTTAATATAATCACCCAGGGCTGCTTCTCTGTTTTTGGTGTCTATTGTTTCAGTCCAGCCCTTTTGTACTTGTCTGCAGAACCTATCCAATTGGTTCTCATATTGTCAAATGCTGCAGCCATTTCCAGTCCTTACTTTAACAGCAGCATGTGACTTAGCTAGTCTTTCATCCTTGAGATATTCCCTTTTTTTGGAGAACGGTGTCCCCTTTCCTATTTCTCTACTTCTCCAACACTGCATCCTATTTAAGTTGGCTTTCTGGTCCCGAATCATCTAGACTATCTGTACAGGGTGCTTTGAATTTCAGTCATCATAGGTCTTTTTTCTACTCATTCTCCAATTGACTTTACATCCACATGATTTTAAGAATAATCTATAGGACCAGGTATGGTGTTGAACACTTTAGTCCTAGCACTCAGGAGGCAGAGGTAGGCAGAGCTCTGAGTTCCAGGCTAGCCTGGTCTACAGAGAGAATTCTAGGACAGCCAGGGTTACACAGAGAAACCATGTCTGAAAAATCCAAAACCAGACAAAAAACAAGAAAAGAAAGAAAAAAAAAGGAAAATTTACCTTTGCTGGGCAGTGGTGGCGACGCCTTTAAAGCCAGCACTCAGGAGACAGAAGCATAGATATCGCTGTGAGTTCAAGGCCAGCCTGGTCTACAGAGTGAGTTCTAGGACAGTCAGGGCTACTCAGTGAAATCCTGTCTCTAAACAATTCCATGTGTAAGTAAAAGAACTGTCCTTTGCAACTCAATAAAATAGTTGATTCAGACAAGATTTCTAATACAGGCCGAAACATTAGATGAGAAAATGTTGGAGAGGACATTAGATTGATAAAAACATTACCAACTTACAACTTATATAGAGGGAAATACATTTCACTATGGAAAATCTGACTGTTACCACCCAACCACCACTCATAGTGAGTAACTTATCTCTCTCATTATGATAGATTATTAAGTGTAGAGCAGTGTGCCTGACATTTTTCTGCTGCTATAAATCAAAAACAATAGTGATATGGTCCCAAGTTTGAGAAGTGATCCGTTACCCAGAGACTACAGATGCTCCATTAGTAAATAAAAATTTTAAGTTTTGCTTTCAATTTAAATATATTAGTTTTCCTCAAGCTTTTAAGCCAAGCCATAAAAACCACAAATACTTAAGTTATTTGGCCTTATCTGTTTTTAATAACAATGTTACATATTTCTTTTGGCTTATAGATGAAATGAAAAAAAAAACACAAACTATTGTGCTATTATTGCTAGGAACAGAGGGAGTTTGGGAATCTATCTTGTAGACATAGAATGGAGCACCGTGGATAATGTTCATTCTCCTGATCTGATGTCATCAGAATGATTCTGTGAGTCACTGTTTCTGGTCCTGGAGTTGATTTGGCTAGTTCAACTGTTGAGTTTGCTCTGGAGATCCTGTCTCTGTTTCTGAGAGCTGGGATTGCAGGCATTTGTGTGAGTACTAGGGATCTGAACTCAGCTCCTCATAATTGTGCAGTAAGTTCCTGACTCAGTAGGGCTTCTCTCTGGCCCCGATTCCTGGTGATTTCAATCTGTACAGAGATGAACCCTCTGACCCTTCATATCTTTGAACTTTTTCACAACAAGTTTGTCCTCTGTCCTATTATCATATGCTAGTGCCTCACTCAAAATTCCTTTGGAAGGCTTCCTACCATCCACCAAAAGTATCCTTTGACTAACCCGACCACCCCAGGCATGTCCTTTCTCTTCCTCAGTTTAGATCCCATGATGGTGGTTGTAATCTCTCTACTGCCTCTGCCCTCAATGTCCCTGTCTTTTTTCCCTTTCATTGTTGCTCTGCAAAACCCCGTGTCCTGGTCAAATCCAACCTCCTGGTTTACCTGGACCCAACTGCCTCTTATAATTGCAGCCAGGGTGACTTCCTAGAGTCAGTTTTCTTGCTGAACCCTTTCACTGATTCATTGCCCTGAGCACAGGTAAAACATCTCACCATACTTGACAAGGCCCTTCATTCTCTCACCCCCATTTGCTCCCCTAGCTTCCTTTGTCGGGATGCATTCGCCTCTATGCCACACTCTACGCTCCCACATTCCTAGAATGTTCTCTGTCCTCCATTCTCTGCCTGTGCACGTGCTGCTCCCTCTGACAATGGTGTCTCCCTCACAGGACTAACCCCAGGCCTAACTATAACTCTCCTGACAGGTTCCCACTGTGTATCTTACAGATTGCCCTCAGATGGTAGCCCTGAACCTACTATTCTGCAGCTGTTGCCTCTCTCAGCACACTAACAACTTTTCGAAGACAGGAAATCAATGTGTTTGTCCACTGGGCATGCGCGCACACACATACATACACACACAGCGGTACAGTAAGTGGCATACAGGCTGCACACTATGACAGATTGTTGACTCTCAGTGAATTTTGTGAACTGTGTTGGTTATAAATACAAACATGTTTGCACATTTGAAAGAGTTAAGTCCTGGCAACCCTGACTCTCCTTCCAGCATCCTCGTGCATGTGGGCTTAATGATTATCCACTTGTTAGTTCATCTTTCGGCATAATGGATGGATAGAATGTTCTGTAACAATCAACATAACCTATGGGATAGAATGTTCTGTAACAATCAACATAACCTATGGTAACATGAGTCACTGTGAGCAGACCACTCCAGGGACTTGGGTACAAACTTTCAAAAGTTTCTGATGGACAAGTCTGTGGAACATTTTCTTGATTGATGATTGATGTGGGAGGGATCAGCCCACTATGGGCGGTGCCAGCCCTGGGCAGGTAGCCTTAGTTTTGTATAAGAGGAGGAAGCCAGTAAGCAGGATTCTTCTATGGTCTCAGCTTCAATTCCTAACTCCAGGTTCCTGCTCTGTCTGTCCTTCATGGTGGTCTGTAAGTTATAAGATGAAATAAACCCTTTTCTCCTCAAGTTGTTTTTGGTCATAATGTTTGTCATAGTAATATAAAGCAAACTGGGACAGTTTATTTATTCTTGCTTGAGAAAATACAGAAAAAAACAATCTTTGATTATGAAAGAATGAAACAAAACAGAAATCGAAATACAATGGCTCATTTCTTACAGAGTTCATAGGTTATTCTTCAGTCTCAAAAATCAGCGTTTGCCATTTTCCCTTAGTGGAAATAACTGTTGTGAAAACTGTTACGTAGAGACAATTTTTAAAAAGCCCTTATAGGTCTCGTTTTGTTTTGTTTTGTTGTTTTTTCTTTTCTTTTTTTGTGTGGCATTTCAGTACACGACCTGCTGGTGTTACAACTAGGAGCTTGGTTTGAAACTCCAGAAATTATGCTGCGTTCTTTCAGTTGTGGATCCAGAGAAACTTGCAATGGTAGGGAGATAATAGTGAAGCTGAATTTATAAAGGAGAGCAGAGGGAGGGAGATTGAATTTGAGACAGGAATATATCTATATATCTATAGTTATATCTATTTAGGGGGGAGTCTATTTTATTTGAACATCTCCTTTCTGTAAAACGAACCTCAGGCTTGCAAAGTCAAGTTTCAAGACTATTAATTGTTTCCTGAGTGCTTGCAAACTCTATTCCTATGTCTAAGGGATAGGAACGAAAGTGCTGAATCTTGGCAAGGTTGGTTGGCTTCCTGTTTGAACAATCCAACAATAAAGACTATTAGAATAGCCATGCAGTCTCCCAATGAACAGACAGCACAGAGGCGGTGAAAATAATCCTTATGAGACAATTGTTTTTTTGCTAGGAAATGGAATTGGTGTGTGTGTGTACGCCTGCGCTCGTGGGTGTTTTTAACATTACATTGAAAAGCAATTTTCTTCTAGTCTGTGTTGCATGTGGGAAAGGCTACTCGCCGCACAGTGAGGTGGGGTTCTATTTGGTCTTGCTGGCGACCCCATGGCGCGGTGCGCATTCCCGCTAAACTGTGGGGGCCGCGAGTCTCCGGTCCAGGACGGAGCATGTGCTAGTCTGTACGCATCCTCGGCGCCGCTAGATGGCGCTGCCACTCAGTAGCTAATGCAGTGCACGGCGGGTTTCGCGCTTCCGCAGACCCTGAGCGGCCCTCAAACCGGGTTAGTCCCGGCATCCGCGCCCTCCGCGCCTGGGGAGCCCGGGCGGGGCGGGGCTGCGCATCGCTAGCCGGCTCGGGCGCCGCGACCCCAGCAGGAGCCGCGGAGGCAGCGCGGTGATGCGGCGGATCGTGTGCGGCGTTCCCCACGCCCAGCTAGCGACACAGTCACGTGCTGCCGAGGTGCTGCCCCCTGCGGGCGCCGGCGCGAAAGGAGGGCGGGGCCGGGGTCGCCTCGGGCCGGGCGCGAGCAGCGCGCGTGCGCCGCGCCCGGTGAGTGCGAGCGGATCCGCCCCCACCTCCCTTTCGGGCCAGCGAGGCCGTAAGCAGGGACGGGAGGGGGGGGGAGGAAAGAGCCCGGCGCGCGCGGGAGGGGAGGGGCGGGAGCCGCGGCGTCGGCGGTGGAGGAGGCGGGCGCCGTGACTGAGCGAGCGTGGGCCGCGGTGCGGCTCGGCGGCCGGCTGACCGGCTGCTTTCCCTAGCGTTTCTCCCAGCCGCCGCGGCGAAGGCAGTGTGTGGCTGCGGTACCCGTGAGGCCCGAAGAAGCGGTTGGGCCCGGGCATGGTGGCCTGGAGCGGCGCGGAAGGTGAGCGATTCCCCCCGCGGAGCCGGCGGGTGGGGGAGGGGCGCCGAGCCGCTGCCGCCGCTGCTCGGCCCGAGGCCGGGAGCCCGCTCGGCGCTGCTCCGAGGCCTGCTGCCCGTCTCAGGCCGCCGGCTTATGTAACGCGTGACCTCCCGTTCCCTCTCCGCCATGGCGCTGCCTGCCTGCCTGCCTTCCGCGCGCTTAGTAGCCTTGCCGACCCCGGCTGCTCACGGCCCTGCTTCCCGGAGCCTCGCCGGCCATTCATTCACTCGCGCGTTCGAGTGTTCGCTCCACCAGCGTTCGGCTCCCCGGGCCGGCGCTGCAGTTCGCAGGCCTCGGCTCCGGTGCACTGGCTTCTCCATCTCCCTTGCTCTCGGGCCGATATCGCAGAGTCGGTATCCGGAGGCAGTGTTTTTCTCGCTCCTGGTTTTTTCTTGTTGTTTGTCCTCATAGTCAGGACACCTGTCCCCAAGTATCTTTACAGGTGCTCCCTGCACACTTGTATGTGCTGTTAAAATAACAGTCGAGGGATAGATAGATGGAGAACGGCCACTTGTCCGTTTGGAGGCTCTTCCTTTCTGTCCGACCTTTCCTATAGTAGCGTTCCTTAATTATTATTATTATTTTTTTAATCACAGGTGATAGACGTCTAATTAGAATTTGACTTCCAGCTTTTCTCGAGTCATGTGTAAAGTAGAAATGGTCTATAGATAAAAATAGAAACATCATAATTTGTAACTATTAAGGGCTATGTAACAACTCTGCAATTTTTTGTCTTTTGAGCTTGTCAGTTACTCCTTTAGGTAGACATACCTTGTTCCTGTGTGGTGCGCCTTACCTGGACTTTCAAACCTAAGAGCTTGCTTTCCCCACATTGGCAGGGCTTTGCCCAGGCAGATGCTGGTAGAATACCCTTTCCTCCCTTCCAGCATTACCTGTGCTGGACACTTGGAAGCTCTTAAGCTCTCCAGCCAGCGAAACAGTCTACAAAAATGCACTTCGTTCACTGCTCAAGCTAGTTAGTCACCATTTTTCTTGAATTACTATGATTTCTTGTTTGTGTCTTTTAGGTCTTTTGAGGTCAGTCTGTAGCAATTTGTGTCATGAAACTTTTCTCCTTTTTATGGTAAATAATGCCTATTTGTTCACTTTTTAAAATGGAGATCATTTTTAAGATTATTTGTTCACTTTATAAAATATGGGAATCACTTTTAGGATTAATTTTTATGTTGTCTCAGATAGACATAATAATTTTCAAAGTGCGTACCTCCATTTCTTTAACCTCAATTGAAAACTAAGATTTTAAATAAGAAAATTAAGAAAAACCAACCAGTGACTGTTAATAAGTTTTAATGATTACATATTTTCTGTACTTAAACCATACAAACAGTCTTTAATGGCTTCTGAAGTGAAAAAAATCAAAGCATTTAGATAAGGGTTTGAAGTTTTGTCTCTGCCAGTTCTATGACCTTGGACAAGTTTTTCATTCTTAGTTTGAAAACATCATATTCCTGATCTTATAACTGTCTAATAAATAAGTTCTTAAATGAAAGGCACTTAATGAGACTATGTGTCCTCAGTGTTTTCTGGGGTATACTCTTGAAACAGTCTACTAAATAGGGCCTGCTATGCTAGAGATAAAGCCTGAGAAGAAAACTAATTACTGGAAACCTTAGGTACCTGTTGTCTACAGTGAACAGATTCTGAAGGTTGGTGTAATTCCTTCTGCTTTGTTAGAATGTAAGGGATTGTAAATCATAGCTTGAGCTGGGTTAACCCCAGCACTAGGGAGGAAGAGGCAGATGGATCTCTTGAGAGTTTGAGGCCAGCCTGATTTACCTAGGGAGGTCCAGACAAGTTATGGCCCGCACAGTGAAATCCCCATCTGAAAAACAAAATAAATCACAGGGCAGGCTAAATAGAATATTGAAAGATGAAGAAAAAAAAAAAAAAGACCTACTGTGCACTTTATTCCTGTAATAACAGCACCAATTGAAACATTACTGAGGATACTAATGGATATTGTACAAATTTAATTTTCTTTGAACACAATATGAGGGTATGATAATTCAAGTCTTTTAGAGACAAGTTGCAGGTTCTTTTAGTATCTCATCTACTTGTAAACCACACAAATTCAAAGCCTTAAATTTTGGATTGTGGAGTTTGTGCCTTGACTGGTGTCCTTATTTTGCTTGCTGTTCCTCACATAATAGTCAGAATGATCTTTTAAAAATGAACTTGGATTAATCTTTTCTTACTTAAAATTCTCCAAAAACTCTGTGTTACAGAATTGAATTTAAGCCCTTTATCCCCAACATCAGGGCACTGAATGATTTGGCAGCTGCCATCTTAGCCTTACCTTGACTCCATTACTCTTGGCCTCAGGATGCTACCCAGGCAGTTAACACTGGACACCTCTTCTGGGTCCTTTCAGGTGTTTGTGTCTTCTATTGCTTGCTGTTCTTTACTTTCTTCTCCTGGACTCTAAAATAGAAGCAAGTTTCTCTCTTCCTGGTGTTGGACTATTTTGTTTTTTATTTTGTTCTTTCTCCATTTATTATCAGATACATTTTTCACTTGTTAAATTTTCTCCATTAGACTTGTTGACTCTTCCTAACTACAGATTAGAGATCTTACTAGGTTTATTTGTAATTTTATTCCTAGTTGTTGACTCTTCCTAACTACAGATTAGAGATCTTACTAGGTTTATTTGTAATTTTATTCCTAGTACTTAAAACTACCTGGTATCTAATAAGCTCTTAGGGTTAGGGTTAGGGTTATTAAAATTATTAAATAAGTAATTTCTGTAGTTGATTTGAACATTTGGCAACTTCAGTAAAGATCCTGCCTGCTACCATTTGCTGACTGCATGACCCTGGACAGATTCATTACTTTGGTGCCTCATTTTATTCATCTACACATGATGACTATAATATCACCTGCCTTACAGTATTTCAGTGAATAATTGAGTTAATACATGTAAAGTACATAGACTCATATACCAGTGCCTTCACTTGCTTTTCACTTTAGCTTCTCAGTCACTCACTAAACCTGGAACGTACTTGCCTTCTTGACTAGACTGGCTGGCTCCTAGGATCTGTCTCTTCCCACCCCAAAGCACTGAAGTTAGAAGGAAATGTGTACCACTGCATCAGATTTTGTGTGGCTAAGGATCTGAACTCAGGTCTTCGTGCTTGCAAACTTCAGTGAGCCTTCTCCCCAACTTTAAAAAACCTTTACAAATTTTGCTTCACACTGACAATATTTTTTATCGTTGGCATGAGATAAAATTGATTTAGTTTTTATATTTTTGAATGAAATTTTGTTGACTGCCAAAATTTGACTTTTTAAATAGTTCCTCTGTATGCCTAGAATAGGATAAACAATAAACTGCTAAGAATGGTGACCTCTGTTTAGTCTTAGGTGTATGTAAGGTTTTTATTTTCCAGTCTAAAGAAGATGGCTGGGGGCTGGAGAGATGGCTCAGCGGTTAAGAGCACCGTCTGCTCTTCCAGACGACCCAGGTTCGATTCCCAGCACCCACATGGCGGCTAACAACTGTCTGTAGTTCCAGTTCCAGGCAAAACACCAAGGCAAATAAATAAATGAATAAAGTTTAAAAAAAAAAAGAAGATGGCTAAGAGTAATTACAACAACCACCTACCTTTGGTTTTCATAGGTTTTGCTTTGAGGTTCTACTGGAATTATGATTGTGGTGATGAAAGAACGCGCTAGAGGCTTCTTGTCTTCTGACAGGAAAATCCTTGAAGATCTCACAGAAGTCTTATTTTTGTAGTGTTTAGGAAGGAGAGGTGTTTTACCATCTTTTTTTTGTGATGGATTTCTGCCAGCTTTCACAAGTTTTCCCTACATGTTGTATTTTGGTTCTTAAATTGGAGCTTGAAGCAATCTAACAACATTCCATATACCCGCTTATGACTTTCTTTTTTATGCATTTTTTTTCCTTTAGTGTTTAGAGAAATAAATGAGATTATGACTTTGTAATAGATACTTTGAGCTAATGCATCTTGAGTTACTCTTATAAACAAGATTCTGTCTATGACAGTTATATTTGTATAACACTAGTTATTTTTACTTAGCATTTATCCTTGGCAAAATGGCTCTTTGTAGTTTTATATCTCAGTCTCAACTTTAGGTTATAGAATTTTAAGCTTTGTGCCTGAAATTTAAAAAAAAAATATAAAATACTGCTTGTCTAACATTTGTTCCAAAATTTAATGATTGGTAAATTACTAAGTGTGGACTATGTTCCAGGGTCTTTGCGAAGTGGTTTCTTATTTAATATTCAAAAGTACCCATATAAAGTAGGTACATTTATAAAGGAACAGATTTGTAGAGATGATATTACTTGACTGGGTCATATGGTACAAAAGAAACCTATTTCCTGATTCATGACCCAGGTCCTAATTCTTGTGAGCTACATTTTTTTTTAAAAAAAAAAAAACTTTATTTATTTATTTATTTATTTATTTGCCTTGGTGTTTGCCTGGAACTGGAACTACAGACAGTTGTTAGCTGCCATGTGGGTGCTGGGAATCGAACCCGGGTCCTCAGGAAGAGCAGACGGCGCTCTTAACCGCTGAGCCATCTCTCCAGCCCCGTGAGCTACATTTAAAAGGACAAAGACTTGCATTTTTTGTCATGTATTTTGTAAGCTTATGTTCTTTCTAATTACTGGCAGGTTTTTTTCATTATTTCTGCCCATGAAGAGAGTATCTGGTTCCTTGAAACTGTAGTTACAGGTGTCTGCCGGATGCTGGAATTTGGACTCTAGGCCTCATGATTGCACAGCAAGTTTTTTTACCCACAAAGCATCTCTTCAGCCCCCAAAACTATAGTTTATAAAGAGTTTAATACATATTTAAACATGGACATTAAAGCAGGGAAGCACAAGCATAGTGGGTATGAGGGAGAAGTAAAGGGAGGGCGGGCAGGTATGCAGGCAAGCTTCGTAAACCTAAGACAAGTGAGTTGGCTGAGACACTCGCTTGCATTTAAATCTCAAAACAGTTATATGGATGATGATTTTGTGGCTTTTAAAGTTACATTGTTCTGAGAATTATATTCTTAGAAAATTGGCACTAGGAAATAGTTAAAAATTTTGTCATATAATGCTGTTAAATTTTGGGCTTTTTATCTGGCCAGATGGAGATGATTTAAGAAACTTTTTAAAAAAATTACATTCATTTATTTTGTGTGCATGTGTCTGTGTCTATATGTGTGAGTGTACATATGAGAAGGTCAGAGGATAATTTGTGGGGAGTTCCTTCTACCATGTTGGGTTTGGGGATCAAACTTGGATCCTAATGCTTGATGGCAAGTGCTTTACTCCACTGAACTGTCTCCCTCCTTCCTTCTTTAAAAAATGACATGTATTTGTGTTTTGTGTGTGAGCCTGTGTGTGTAGAGGTCAGAGGACAGCTGGTAGCAGTCAAAGTTTCTCCTGTGTAGGTCTCAGGTATTGAACTCATTGCATCAGGCCTGGCTGCAAGAACCATTTCACTGAGCTGTCTTACTGAGGACAGCCTTGAGTGTTGTTCAGGTACACCATAAAACAGGGTGTTGAATTGGACAAGTAGACTGGCTGGCCAGGGAGGACATGGAACCCTCTGTCTCCTTCCCAATACAAATGGGTGCCACCAAACCGGTTTTGTTATTGTTATTTTAGATCTGGGTTCTGATGTTTGAACTGAAGCTTACCATCTGAGCATTAGGTCCCATGACTTTCCATGTGAGCAGGGTAAACCAAAAGTCTTTGTTAGAAAGTAAACCAGAATGTTGCTTTCTGACTTAGTCTTTCTTAATTCACACCTAAGGTATAAAAGGAACTTCTTGAAGGTTTAGTCATAACAATGGTTGTATATTCTCTAAATTTCATCATTCTTACATTTGAGATTACTAAGAATGGATTCAATTTCATTTTTAGCTTTTAGGCTAGACTGAATTATGTAGCTGAGCTGTTGATTTTGATTTTTTTGGGCTTAGGATCTCTCTATGGTGCTGGGAGTTGAACTATGAACCAGGCTGGTAGGCAACTGCTCTGCCACTGACCACATCCTAGTAAATGGTATACTGCTTGTGCAACCTAGGAGAAAGGTCCAGCTTTACTTACTGAGTTTCAAGGGTCTCTTCTCTCTCCAAAAGGAATGGTTTCAGTTCAGAGGAAATTGCTATTCCCTGCCTCATAAAATCTGAAAGGATTGCCTTCAATTGAGAATTATAAGATTTCTATTGATGCAATAGAATCTAAAACCTGAGATGATGTTTGCTTCAGTCAAATGTTTTATTTATATAGTTTCTGTTGTAAGTTGGGTTTATAGATACTTTGTGTTTTTAAAAAACTCAATTGTTTGAAAATTTGGAATTTCTTTGAATCACATTTTTTTAAATCTAGATGATTTACTGCTACTGAGTGAAACAGATTTTTGTGCTTGAGATGGGCTTGTTGTTAAACTATTTGTTAGACTTGTAATGTGTTCTGAAGACTACCATCTTAGTACTGCTTGATACTGTTCAAATTTGTGATGGTGGGGGCTGTCCTTTAATTGTCATTTAAAGATCATATTAAATTCTCTTGAAATTAACTTTCTTAGAATCTGTTAGCTAAGGTATAGTGTACTGGTTCGTTGTGATGGATTCACTATAGTCTCAGTACGTGAGAGGTAGAGGCAAGAGGACGGTGAGCAAAGTCATTCTCAGCTACCTAGAGAAGAGTTTAAGGCCAGTCTGGGCTATGTGAGAGCTGGTCTCAAAACCAAACGAACTCCCACATAAGCATAGTGTTCTGAACCTAAATGGGATTACATTTTTAGTATCTTGAAGAATATAGCACCTCACCTTTAAAGACAGTGATTTTCTTCTTATACATGAGAACTTCTCAGCATGAAGGCAAGGGAAGAGTTTGACGTGCCCTCCCCCAAGAACTAAGGCTATTGGGGGTAAAGTTAGTTTTTAATGTATAACTATGTGTTATAGATCTCTCTCTCTCTCTTTCTTTTTCTCTCTGGAAAGCATAGAAAAGGTTTCATGATATACTTGTTTATATCTTAAAAGCTTTTTGTTGGGCTGGGAAGTGATGGTACAAGCCTTTAATCCTAGTACTTTGGCCACTGAGGCAATCTGATCTCTGTGAGTTTGAGGCCAGCCTGGTCTACAGAGCCAATTCCAGGAAAAGCTCCAAAACTACTCAGAGGATTCCTGCTTGGAAGAACCAAAAAAAATTTTTTTTTTCTCTAAACATTAAAATGGTGTATCTGTTAATGGAACTTAAAAAAATTACTTTTATATGTATGGGTGTTTTGTCTGCATGTATATCTGTACCCCGTGTGTCATTGGTGTCTATGGAGGTTAGAAGAGGACATCTGATCCCATAGAACTGTAGTTACAGGTGAGGCTCCATTTAATTGCTGGGAATTGGACCTGACTTCTCTAAAACAGCACTCAGTACTCTAAGTAGTGGAGCCACTGGGCCATTTTTCGAGCCCTAGATTTTGTTTGTTTTAAATAAATAAGTTTATAAAATGATAGTTAAGCATTGCAAGAGACTGTAGAATTGGTCAGGTCAACTCTGTCTATATTAAAGAATTAAGATTTAGCTGAGTTAGTAACTCAGGATCAAGTTGATCATGCCTTTGTGTTTTCATGCATATGAACTAGTTGGAGTTAGTCTAGGTGGGCCTTATATTCTGGGGCTATTTTCTTTTTTAGTCCTATTAAAAATGTGACTACCAATGTGCCCATCACAGAATTTCTTGGTGAAGAAGTATTTGTTCTTTTCTTTAAAAAAAAAAAAAAAGTTATACTTAATTTGTGTGTGCAGCTAGTGGTGGGTATGTGGAGCTTAGAAAACAGCCTGCTGCAAGTCAGCTCTTTTTATCTACAGCAGTAGTTCTCAACCTTCCTGATGTTGCAGCCCTTTAATATACTTCTCATGTTGTGGTGACCCCCAACAATAAAATTATTTTTGTTGCTCCTTGATAACTATAATTTTACTTTCATGAGTCATAGTGTAAATACCTGGTTTTGTTGTTGTTGTTGTTGTTTGTTTTGATGGTCTTAGGCAACCACAGTGAAAGAAAGGATTGTTTGATCCCAAATGGGGATGAGGCCCACTCGGGTTATCAGATTTGGCCTGTTCGCTTACTCACTGCTTCCTAAATATCTGCTTCTATTCAGTTGTACAAAACTAGTTTAATTTGGTAGAAGTGATCCTCTTTAGCAATTTGCGTTAATATCATTGTTACTATTACCTTTAAAAATATGGAAACATTAATTTTTAAGAAAATAAGTAGAATTGGACATGATATCACACTTCTTTAATCCAGCACTTAGGAAGCAGGTAGGTGGATCTCTTGAGTTTTAGGGCAGCTTGGTCTACATGGCAAGTTTCCAGGTCAGTGAGATCTGGTTTCTAAAAACAAAAGTATGATTTTGTATCATAAACTAGCATTTCAGCTTCATCAATATTCTAACTTCTCTATCCTAGAAGGCAATAGTACTTGGCCTATCTATTCTATAGATATGTTGTAAAGGTCAGTATACAGAATGCTTAGAAAAAAATATTGAAATAAGATACTACTAGTAGTTGATGTAAATGTAAAGAACCTAAATTTAAGGACCACTGAAAGGAAGAAACTACAAAGTTTTAGTAAAAATGATTTTTTATAAGGTAGAAGCATGCTCCTCCCTGTTAGTATTCTGCTCATGGAAGGGTGGGACGTGCTGAAACAATGCCAGGAGGCCATGCTGAGTTTATTGGGAGCGAGGGGGGGGCGAAGGGAGAGGGGGAGGAGAAGGAAAGGGTAACCATGTATACACGCCCCTTGACGTGGTTTCCAAGTCAGAGAGTGCTCTGTGGGCAGGGTAGTGGTGGCCACAATACCGGCCACGCCCAGGAGACAAGCTAGGGTGATGTTTACACACTAACACTCCCTGCTAGTTTTCACCCTAATTTTTTTTTTTTTTTTGGTAACAAAATAAGCTTTAGTGCAAGTAAAACAAGGGGAAACTTTTAAAATGAGTACATAGTAGGGCTGAATATTTTGTCAACATGACAGTGTACACATGAACACCAGTCAGTAACAGGAGTCTTAACAGTACTCCCAAGAAAGGATAGATCAGGCTTACTTTCAGAAAAGGACATGAACAAGCCCAAATCCCATTTTCTTGCTTTAGTTTTGATTTGGAGAGTGCTTGTAGCCACTTTTATCAATAAAGTCCTTAGAACTTCGTGTTCATCTGCTGTTGGTCAAGATAGTGCCTTAGCTGGATGTGGTGGCACTTGTCTGTAGTCTCAGCTGCTTGGGAGGCTGGTGTGGGTGTTAGGAGACCCTGACCTAAAATCTAAAACCTTAAAAAAAAAAAGTATCTCTAGTATAGGATTTGCTTTATTTTAGTAGGGGGGAATATCACAGGAAACTAAAATGGGGGGACACGACCCATAATTAAACTTGACAAAACATTCAGACATTGTGTTAATATTTTTGTAAACGGTATATTACACATAACATAGAAAATCATAGAATGCATGCTAGTTTGGTTTAGAACCCATAAAGACAAGTCTAGGAATGAAAATTAGTATTTGTGCTTTTATGGAAATAGTTATTTGAGCCTTTCATTTGGGTGTATAGCTTTTATTTTTACTTTAAATAGCTTGATATGTATCCCTTCAAATTAAAAAAAATATTTCATGTTCATATATTGGTTGGATATGTGCTATGCTTTGTGAGGTATGGAATTGCAGGTTTCTGTACTGTTCTTGAAATTTAGACATTTGAGGGGCTGAAGAGGTGGCTCGGAGGTTGAGAGCACTGACTGCTCTTCCAGAGGTCCTGAGTTCAGTTCCCAGCAACCACATGGTGGCTCATAACCATCTGTGATGATAGCTGGTGTCCTCTTCTGTATACTGTATACATAATAAATAAATATTTTTTTAAAAATGAGGAATTTGAGAACTGTATCCCTGAGACATTAATGATCTTTATTGTTGAGTAAAAACAAAGTCAAAGCAGTGTACTTTTTGTATTTAAGCATATGGAAGGTTGTTGATCTGATGTTAAGCCTCCACTTTTTATGGGCAAAATAGGAATACATGGAGTTTTGTGCTACGTTTATTTAGCCACTCCTGAGAGCAGTACGTGGCCTTTGTTTTTGGTCTCTCACTGTCCCTGATTCCAAGAAAGAAGTCATAGGCATTAGTGTACAAACTTGGAGAGGTTCTCTTTGCCCAGCTTTGTGCTCACCACCTTCCTATTTGCCAGTCTATGATTCTATGGCATGCTTCTAACTTCCTTAAAGTTTTTAAAATTATGCTAAAATGCTTAAAACATAAAACATGAACATTTTTGATGAATTACCAGTATTTTTTTAAAATTTAAAATTTTATGAGTAGTTTTGTTTGTTTGTATATCTTTGCACTACATTTGTTCCTGGTAACCTCAGACCAGAAGAGAACATAGGATACACCTGAGACTGGATCCACTATGTGGGTGTTGGCAATGGAGCCCACCAGTCCTCTGAAAGAGCAGCCATTTTTAAATTTGAAGTTCAGCAACATTAGTAGTGAGCAACAGCCATTACCACCATTTATCTCTAGTTCCCTTTTATCTCTACCTAAGATGCTTCCTGTTATACCCCAAACATACCATTCTACTTTGTCTCTAAATTTAACTACTTGAAGTATCTGATAGGAGTGTTGTGATAGAGTATTTATCCTCTAGCTTTTTAAAAAATATAGTATCTTCATTAATTCTACAAATGACTGCTTTTGCTTAGCATAATATTTTTATGACTGTTGCATCATGTGTTAAATTTTCTAAGTTTAAATATTTTATATGTGTATATGCCACTTTTTGTTTGTCTTTTTAGGCCAACATACTTTTGGAGTTGTTTCTACCTTTTAGCTATTGTAAATGCTGCTGCTATGAATATGGATGTATAGATCAATCTGTTACTCTACTACAAAGTGCACATAGAGAAAATAAAATTCTGCTGTAATGCTTTGAATTCCTGCCAATTTTTCCCCACAGCAGAAACATCATTTTACATTCTCACCTAGAGTGCACAAGGGGTTCCAGTGTCTTCTCACTTCAACATTTATTTTCTTTCTTAGGAGATGAAAGCAAGAGGATCTTGGCTATCTGGGCTATATAGACACTGACTCATAAAACCAAGGGTTGAGAATGTAATGAAGTGGTAGAGCACTTGCCTGGAGTACACAAGGCTCTAGATTCAGTCTTCAGACTCATATTGTACCCTTTATGGTAGCCACCCAGTGTGTGAGGAGGCATCATCTATTTGGGGTTTTGTATGATTGGTAAATATGAACAGGAGTTACTGGCCTTTTGTACATCAAATCCTGTACCTGTTTTTAATTTTTGTCATTAATGGTAAATTAGTTTTAAGTACTCTATCTTTAATTTCTTATTGAATATATGATTTCAAATATTCTGTTATTTGGTAGGTTATCTTTTTACTACTATGTCCTTTGATGCACAATTTTAATGTTAAAAAGATTTATTTTATGTCTGTATTTGGCTATATATATGTATGTGTGCAATGAGTGTGCCTGGTGCCTATGGAGGCCAGAAGAGGTTTGTTAGATCCTCTGAAGCTGGTTATAAAAATGGTTCTAAGGTACCATGTAGATGCTGGGAACTGAACTTGGATCCTGTGCAAGGGTTTTTAAGTGCTGAATCATCTCTTCAGCTTCCATTTTTACTTTTTCTCCCCCAAAATATAGTTCAGATCCCTAGTTAGCATACAGATTATGGTTTTATTATGGGATTGTCATACGTATATATCATTTGTTCATGTTATTTCCCCACCCCTTCTCCTTTGCTCTAGTCGATCTATCTTCTGTCATAGTTCCCCTTCTGCTTTCACAGTATTAAATCTGAATATTGTCCAGTTCAGCTACTTTTTTGTGCCTTTTGTGTTGTATCCAAGAAATCATTTCCAAATCTACTGTCAATTGGTCATCTATTTTTATTTTAGAATTTCACAATTTTTGCTCTTATATTTAAGTCTATTTTAAAGTCTCTTTTGAATTAATTTTTATAAATGGTGTAAGCTGAGGATCCACTCTTTTTTGCATGTGGTGGTTCAGTTTCACTAGCACTATTCCATTTAAAAGGTCGTTCTTTTTCTATTGGTTTCTTATGGATAAGTCCTTTTAAATACAAAGGTACCTGGGCTCCACTATACTTTAAAAATGTCAGTAAATGCCTGAGTAGAAAAGTGATCATGAAAGTGTAAGGAAAAGAGAAAGGTATTGAGTAGAGAGATGGGAGTGAGCACAAACCAAGCTTATTTAGAAATGGGGTGGCCACAGGTGGCTTTCTTTGTATTTGTGTCATGTTATGAGTTATGTCATATTACTGAAATGTGCACATTCATTAATTCATTATATGATTGTATATTAGTCAACAAATATTTATGACCATTAAGTAAAGATAGGTAGCATTTTTCATCTGGATATAACTGTAGTAATGAGACTGATTAAAAGTCACTCAGACAGTTGTATTTATTTTGGTTATTGGTTGGTTTGAGACATGATCTGGCATCATAGCTAGCCTCTGTTGGCTTGAACTCATAATCCTTCTGCCTTAGCTTCCTGGGTGTTGTGATTACGAGTATGATTTACCACACCTAGCTTGCTTGCCTTTTCTTTCTTTTTTTTCCCACCATCGTTAGCACTAGCTAACCCAAGCTGGCTGTCCTCCTTCAGTCTCAGTCATCTGAGTGTTGAAATTACAAATTTGAACCATCAAGCTTCAGTTTCATTAATAGTCCGAATATTTAGAGTTACAAATATGTAACCATCAGATTAATTAATGATACATAACGTATTTGGGAGAGTTTTGCCAGTGTGTGGTGAACTATTATAATGGTGTTAGAAATCTTTTTAATAATTAGGTGAAATACCACTTCTGCATGAAAATTATTGTTCCTGATAAAGATAATTTCTTTGGTGAATATTAAAATTAAGAATCAAATGTGGTGACTAATGCTAGGACTTAGGCTGAATCAGAAAGATGGCTGTGAGTTCCAGGCTATCCTGGAAAAACAAACAATAAGCAAAAATAAATAAAACTTAGCAATAACATTGGAAAGCAAGAAAAATGAAGCTTTTGGATGGGGTGTGAACAGCCTCTTAACGTGCACATTGAAGTCCAGAACAAGCTGTTATTGATGTGCCCAGTAAGAGGAACACATGCTTAAGTAAGTCCTGTTACACACACACAGATAAAGCAAGCTGGTGCAGGTGAGACTTCCAGAACAGGGTAAGTCAAGAAACCGCTACTGTAAACATTTCAGATCCTAGCTACTCTACCATTTCCCTTCTCTTACCACACCTGGCTTGCTATTGCTGTGTGTTGACATGGACTGGGTATGTCTATATTTGATATCCACTAATTTGACTGATCTTTAATTTTTTACCTGAATAGTTCCTTACAGTTTCAGTTTGTAGAACCCTCCCCAGTGGTAGAGGCATATCCGGCCCTTTTTGTAGTGTCATATGGAAACAAGAAACAAGAACTGAGACGTCTTAGACTTATTTTTAGTTGATTTGTTTAATCAGTCCAATCTATCCCCAAATTTTTTGTTTTGTTTTTTATTTTTGAGAAAACTCTTTATTCATATTCTAAATCCAAAAACTTAAGAAGGATGACTGCTAAGTGGGTTTAAGGAGTAGAACCTTCCTTGCTTACTCTTTTTACTCAGGTCATATCTATACCTTATGCCCATAGATGGTCCTGTAAAGAAATTTCCTGAGCGCTAGTCAGTCTTACATTTCTGGTGTGTAGGGAAGAGATGATAGACTTTGTGCCCTTGTGCTCACCCTGTATCATAACTAGACAGCAGTCCTTGAGCCAGACTTTGAACATAGATCATCTGTCAATACTAAGTCCTTTCCATTGTGTTACAGAGGTTGGCTGCTCTTTTTAAGTGTCTCTATAGTTTGCAGAGGGTTTCTAAGAATGTTCTAAGTTGATTTTCACTCTGAACTGGCAGAGTAGAATACTGTAATAAGTGATTGTAAAGTTTATAGAGAACATATCCCAAATGCTAGGAATAAGGCTATTTACATTCATGAGTTCATCTCTTAGCCATTTTTTAATTTAATTTTTTGGCACCATTATTGATAGCTTCTCTGTGTTGATGTTGCATGATAGATAAAGAGAAGTTGTAGACTGTTTTAGTTTGTGTATTAAGTTTTAGAAACTGTTTCTCACTTTATCTGAGATCATCACAGTGGAATTAGCTTGGAAAACCCAATCTGCAAGAGTTTAACCTGAAAACAAAGTGGTTTTCATTTACAAGTCTAGCTTGATAATTGATAACTCTTCAGTGCAGGGCATTGCATGTTGATAAATAATAAAGATTATATACTGTAATACAGAATGTTGCTTGGAACAGAGAAGATGAAAACAGCTTTTTTTTTGGGTAAGGAATATTATTAGGTTATTAATATCCTGATCCATTGTCATCTTCTCTCTAGAGAAACTCTTACTTGAATAAACAGGCCAGTTTGAGTGGAGAACCTTTCTATAATAAGTAAGACTGTGGAAACATTGATTAAACCACTTTTTTCTGATGATTTTTATGGATTAGCAGAAATTTATGCTTTTATATCAGAACACAGAGCTTACAGGAATAGAGATTTTCTTAGCATCTTCCTTATTTAACATCATATTACCAATCCTGTAAATTATTTGTAGTTAATTCCCATCTATTGTGTGGTTCTAGTTGATATTAAACATGATCCAGTTTTTTTCTGTACCACTTTTAGGTGAGGAGATTTTTATGATAGTACTATTGGTTAAACTATTAGCACAGAATTTGATTGTGAATTTTCAGATTCTTTTTTTTGTTAAAGATTCATGTTTTTTATTTCAGGTATATGTATGTATGTATGTATGTGTATGTGCTTGGTGGTGAGAGGTAGTATATGTACATGTGAATGCAGGTGTTGATGGCTTCCAGAGAGATTGTCAGATCTCTTGGAGTTGGAGTTAGAGTTGATTGTGATCTGCTAGATAGGATTGCTTGAGCCAAACTCTGGTTCTTTGCAAGAGTAGTGTGCACTCTTGAGAATGTTAAAGAGGTTACATCTTGAACCACAAAACATGAAGCAGAGAAAGCAAACTGAAAATGGCAACGACCTTTAATTTTCAAAGCTTACCTCCAGTGATATACCTAGCAAGGTCATACCCTTCCAAATAGCATCACCAGCTGGAGACTAAGTGTTGAAATATCTGAGCCTGTGTGGTATGTTCTCATTCAGATGACTGCAAATAGTTACATTTAACTATCCAGACCGTACACATTAGCATATAATAGCCAGGATTCCCAATTATTTGCTTGTAAAAGCAGGTGTATAGATTCAGAATTTGATACTAGGAATTTTGTATTATGAATTTTTTGGACTCCTAAAGGGGTAAAGTCTTTAGGACTGGCAAAGAAGGCTACTTAAGGAGAATAAACATATAAGAGAAGCATATGGCAGTCCTAGGCTTGATAATGAATATATCATTGAACACCTATGCACCTACCTGGAGCAAACTTAAAAGCAAAATTCTTCTGTTTACAGAGTTAGTAATTATTTTCAGGACACTTTACCTATGCCCCTAAAACATTTAAGTTTTTTGACTACTGGAACTCAGCTGACAATTTCTGTGTATCCTTTATATATACAGTATGTTAATTAAAGTGTCAGAGAAACCAAATCAGAGGGCATTTCAAGAACCAGGAGTATTTGAAACAATATCTGCTAATGTGTGTGGATAAAATGTTTTAAGTATTAAAAATTTGCACAAATTATACCAAAGCTAATTTGATTTGTCTTTGACAGTGTACATAAGGCTTCATATAATAATCTTTTATATGAACCTATATAGTTGCAGAAAATATATATATATTTTTTTAAAAACTATTTTATTTATTTATTTGCCTTGGTTTGGAATACAGACAGTTGTTAGCTGCCATGTGGGTGCTGGGAATCGAACCCAGGTCCTCTGGAAGAGCAGATGGTGCTCTTAACCGCTGAGCCATCTCTCCAGCCCCCAGAAAATATTAAGTATTAATTTATTAATGTTGAATATTTTTATAAATTGTTAACTTATAATGCAGTGATAGCTCAACTTGGGCTAGAAAAATTTTACTCTATAAGAATTTATTTAGTTTCACTTTTGACTTAAGAATGACTTAATTAAAAAAAAAAAAAAAAAAAAAAAAAAAGAATGACTTAACTATCTTGCTAGTCCCTAAACCTGAAGCTTGAGACAAGACATCATTTGGTAATCTTGGTGTTGAATAGTACAGTTGGAAAGATGGCTCAGCAGTTGAGATCATTGTCTGTTCTTCTAAGAGACCAAGGTTCAATTCCCAGCATCCACATGGCATCTCACAACTGTTTGTCCCATTCCAGGGCTTCTGACACCCTCACACAGACATACATGCAAGCAAAACTACCAATGAACATAAAATAAAAATAAGTAATTAGAAAATGCTAGCTATATTAATTTGTTATTAAAATAACTATTTCCCATTATGTATTCTTTCAATGAGCTTCTTGGGGAACATTTTGTAGGAGACAAATTTATTCAGCTGTATATGTGTTGAATGTCTAGTATGACACAGTTAAGAGCCATTATAGGGCAAATGATAAAGGAAATATCTTAGTAGATGGTTTAATTAGTGGTAACAAGTAAATGGAGCTGTGTTGTATTTATTGATTTTTTTTTACAAGATGAGTGTTAGTGTTGTTATAGATCCTTTTCCCAACTACCCTCCACACACAGTTAAAAAGTGTTTAAATATGAAGCTTAACCTGTAAGGAGGATATTCTGTAGATAAATTTCACTTACAAAGAAATGTGAAAATAACGCGTTATACTTTTGTCTTGCGTTAATTTGAATTTTTAAATTTTTTTTTGATAAAATGTCAGTGAATTTTATGTATAAAATTGACTTTTTTTTTCTTCCCCAATACAGAAGCTCCACCATGAGGCGAGGTGGATGGAGGAAGCGAGCTGAAAATGATGGCTGGGAAAAATGGGTGTGTTTTAATGAATAAGGTTATTTAAATGTCTACATAATATCTGTTCTTTTTAGTTTATTAAATGGCTTCCAGTATAACATGTGACTTTATATACCAATGCTATGTGTTTTTATAATGCATTGAAAACCTTAAACTGTAACTTTTAAATTTTATTTTACTGTCATGAATTTTAACCTAAGGAAGTAAACATTCTTGTACACAACAATTTATCTCAGCATTGCTTATAATACTGAGAAATAAGAAAAATATATAAGTATCCAGTAAGGAGGTTTTGTCAGTTAATCACTGTATATAATAAGACACTGTGCAGTTATTACTTAGCTTTGTATGTTTACCTGGGATGATAGCCTTTATTAAAACTGGGTAATAAGGAACTATTATGTCTAATTCTAGTGTTGTGAGAGACATAGAAAGAAGGCTTGAAATTAGGGTCTCAAGCTGAAGAGATGACTCAGAGGTTAAGAGCACTGGTTGCTCTTCCAGAGGTCCTGAGTTCAATTTCTAGCAACCACATGGTGGCTCATAACCATCTACAATGAGATCTGGTGCCTTCTTCTGACCTACAGGCAGAACACTGTATGCATAATAAATTAAAAAAAAAAAAAAAAGTATCCCAGTCTAGCATTTAAAGAAAAGAAAAAAGAAAGAAATAAATTAGGGTCCCAAAATGTTAGTAAATGAGATTACAGCAATTTTAATTTTCTTTCTATATCTATTTTCTGAGAATTACAGTGAGCATATACAATTTTAATAATCAGTAAAAACAAACCATTTGCAGTTTGGATAAACTGTGTACCACTAGTTGTCACCTATAGCTTTACTTTAAAGACATAAAACAGTCGACACTAATTATGGTTAAAAATGTGAGACTGTATTCATAAATCTGTCAGTATTTTTGTTTGTTTGTTTGTTTTTTAAAGTTACAAATGTGTAGCAGGCAAGTACTGTAACTATTGTTGATTGATGTGCTTTTTCTTGGGTTATAGGGTGGGTACATGGCTGCCAAAGTCCAGAAGCTGGAGGAGCAATTCCGGTCAGATGCTGCTAAGCAGAAGGATGGGACGCCATCTGCGATATTTAGTGGAGTTTCCATCTATGTTAATGGATACACAGGTTGAGTACTGTTTACTTTTTTTGTGCCTGATTTTATCATGAACTTTTTAGGATTGAGATTTTTTTTTTAAGCTTTTATTTAATTATTTATCATCTGTATATTTACTTCTCTGCTATAATAAAAAAGCTTTTATTTAATTATTTATCATCTGTATATTTACTTCTCTGCTATAATAAAATACAGTGGCCAAGGCTACTTATGGAAGAAAGAGTTTATTTTTGCCTACAGTTCCAGAAGGATGAGACCACATAGCAGGGAGGCATAGCAGTAGCAATGGGCTGAGAGATCACATGAAGCAGAGAACCTGAACTGGAATTAGGCCTAGTGTACATACTCTCAGCACCTGCCCCCAGCAAGGTGTGCCCTGTAACCGAACCACAGGTGTTCAGATATTTGAGCCTGTGGGAGACATTCTCATTCAAACCACTACATTCTACTCCTTGTTCCCCAAAGGGTTAGTGGCTATTATGGTATTGCAAAATGCATTTAATCCAACTTCAGAAGCCCTCATAGTCTCCCATAGACTCAGCAAATCACTTTGAACATTCATTGGCACAAAATGTCCCTAAAAAGAAGAATGGGACATAGTAAGGGAATGCTGGACCAAGGGAGACCGATGCACAGTAGGATAAACACCAAATCCGCTAACTCAGCAGTTCCCAGTCTGTGAGTTGAGACCCTTTCAGAAAATATCAGGCCATCAGAAAACACAGATATTTACATTTCGATTCATAACAGTATCAAAATTACAGTTATGAAGTAGCAATGAAAAAGACTTTATGGTTGGGGCCATCACAACATGAGGAACTCTCTCTCATTTAAGGGTTCACAGCATTGAGAAGGTTGAGAACCACTGCTCTAGCTTTCTGCCTGCTATCAAAGACTTAGATGGCCCTACTCTTGCAGGTTTTTGCCTGTAATATATATCTCTCACAGCCTGTCTCTACTTTTTGTATGTAATTCTCCCTGGCAGGTGTCTCACAGCTTTGCCACCTCTAACATACTAGAGTCTGTACTGCAACCCAGGTTTCACTTTTATAGCTTCCTGAAATGGCCTCTGAGGGCTTTCATGCAGGGACTCAAGATTAGGGTTGGCTCTGAGGTCCTTTAGGGTACGTGCTTATAATTTCCCAAAGAATCTAATGCTCTTTTTTTTTTTTTTTTTGTGCCAGTAAAGGGGTATACATAGCTGAGAACATTTTAGTTGCCAGAGAAGGACAGAAAAGGGCCATAATTCTCAGTTTGGAAATGGTGTCATTCAGTTAGTGACCCTTTTATTGATGTTGCTGTCTGTTTTATCAGCTGTCTCTCTCTGCTCTTACTGAGTTTTAATATCTAGAATGGATGAATAGTTTGTCTTGTGAGTTGTTGTAGAAGATATCTGGAAGTTTTAATTACTTTTTATACAATTTATGCACTATAAACTTCCTGTATTAAGGCATCTATCCACCTACTTTTGGAAATGCAGTGTCTCCATTCATCATTTTTCCTTTCCAAATTAATTATTTTATTGTCCTTTTTTTTTTTTTTTTTTTTTTTTAAAAAAAACACTAACCTCATTTTGTGGTTTCATTTACCCGGCCTAGATTTTTTTCTCTCCAATCAGTTAGTACTTGCCTTTGTTTTTTGGATATTACTCCCAAATTTTTCGTAATTCTCTTAGTCATCTTATCATTTTTGTGTACCCCCCCAGTGAATAGTTCTTAATATTTATGTTGATATTATGTTTTTTTTTTTTTTTTTTTTTTTAACCTGCTTGCTGCTCAGCTGGCTGATACCTCTTTATCATTGAAGGTCTCTGTTCATACATTACTTTTCTTGATTGCCTTATTGTCTTCATACTGATTTAGATAACTTCACATTATTCCTCTGGGGCTATGGCTTTTAATGTATCTTAAGTATTAGCACTCATTAGACCTTAGTGTAGTTCCCTATTGTATAGAGGTTTTTTTAAAAAACCAAAAACTACATTTTCCTCACTATTGTATTGTACTATTGCTTCTGAGATGACTGAACCTAACCATTTTAGGAAAGGTTTGCTGTATTAAAGTCTGTTAGTGGCCATATTTGCTTGGCTTAGTGAGGACAGAGCATGCTGGTCATATGTTTTGCTGGTAATGTGTTAACTAAGAGTGGATACTGGTACAACTTTTAGAGTTTGTACAATAGGAAATGCAAATTTTTCTTCTTCATTGTACCTTGGAAAATTTAAGTTCTGTAGACTTTCATCATACATATTCTGAAAGACTAAAAGTGTTTGTCTTAGTTAAGGTTTCTATTATTGGAATGAAACTCCATGACCGTAAAGCAAGTTTGGGAGGAAAAGGTTTATCTACCTTATGCTTTCACAGCACTGTTCACCATCAAAGGAAGTCATGACAGGAACTCAAACAGAGCAGGATCTTGAACTCAGGAGCTGATGCAGAGGCCATGGAGAGGTGCTGCTTACTGGCCTGCTTCCCCTGGCTTTCTCAACCTGCTTTTTTAAAAAACCCAAGACCAGCCATGAGGTGGGCCCTCTGCCATTGATCACTTATTGAGAAAAAAAAAACCCTTATAGCTTGAGGTCATGGAGGCATTTCCTCGCCTGAGGCTTCTTCCTCTCTGATGACTCTAGCGTGTGTCAAGTTGACACACAAAACCAGCCAGTACAATGTTAATAAAAAAGGTCGCTGGTTTTTATAATCACTAGTTAAGAAAGTCATAAATTAACTAGAGAACCTTTATTCCCATGGAAGAAATGAAGGAGAAAACATTGCAGTAATTACTATTAGGTTGATGGTCTGGATAGAGTTCTGTTTCACTTTTTTTTTTTTTTAATCACTAAGTTTTGTGTAGCTTATAACTCTTTTTGTAGGATTCTGTAGTAGGAAGTTTCTCTGTCCTGCCCAGCTAGTCCCATAGCCAATTATGAAATAATTACTCTGAGGCTTAATATTATAGTAACTGCTGGGCCAGTAGCTTAAGTATATTGCTGTCTAGCTCTTACACTTAAATTAACCCATAATTCTTATCTATGTTTAGCCATGTGACTTGGTACCTCTTCTCAGTAAGGCATTCATATTTTGTTTCCTCTGTGTCAGGCTGGCATCTGTACTTTGCCTTTCTCTCTTCCCAGAATTCTCCTAGTCTGGTAGCCCTGCTGATACTTCCTGCTTGGCTACTGACCACTCAGTATTTTATTAAACCAATAGGAGTGACAAATCTTTACAGTGTACAGAGCATTATTTCCCATTTTCTTTCTCCCTTTTTCCTTTTAAAATAAGAACTCTGAATCTAATTTTTGTTTAGCTTGTTTCCTGACCATTATCCGTAACTACTTGTATCCAATGTTCTAAACAAAGACAAACATTCATAATCCATTTTTTTGGGAATGTGAGCATAGTTTTCTAGACTACTTTCTGGTGATTGGAGATGTTGGTAATCTTATAGGGACCCAAAGAAAATTTAGGATTATGGACAAGTTCTGAGTGGAGTAGTCTGTGAGGCTGGATTATCTCAGCCAGCAGCCTTGAAGCTTTTCTGGATGTAGACAAAGGAAATTGCAACAAAGGTGTTCTAAAATGTTGGATTACATGGTCCATCTGTTTCCATCAGAAATTTTTTAGATGGTCTTCCTCAATCAAACCTGGTTTTTCTTAACCCAGAATGAATTCATAGCTTCTCATTTCTTGTGGTAACAAAAGCCTAACTTATCTTTTATCTTACATTTTAAAGTTAAGGCATTTTCAAAATATATAGGTTGGATTAATCCAGCAGTATTTATATTCAGATGTCTTCGAAGACAATACAATAACATATAATATTCAGACTGTATAATTTCCATTTTTACATCACTTACTATTTCTTTTATTTTCCTTTTTAAAGAACTTTCTCTATTTTTTTCTCTCCCAAACTTATTTATGTTTTTAATCACACTGAAAATTGTTGAGAGGTTTTTTTTCCATCTGAATCTGTTTTTACTGTGTGAATGTTTTCCTCACCACTTGAACCTTTAATCTGGTAAAGGGAGTGGCTAGGATTAAAGCTTTGTGATTAGAATTAAAGCCTCTGTTTTGGGGCTAGCTCTACCCACCTCCTTGGTTAGTGAGAGTTTAGCAGGAGCTACACTTATCACCCAACTAGAGAATTTTAGAGTCCATACTGCCATTAAGTAGAGCACCACTGCCTGCTGTTCATAAACCTCATTTAAGTGTTTGGGAGCAAAGCCTTTTATAAGAGCCATGCAGTTTTTGCTGCTAACTCTGAGTCAGGAAGTCTCTCTTAAAGGAGCAGTACCTCTGCTTGTCGCTAGCAAACAAAACCCACCTGAGAAAATGCTGCTACCAAGAAGCTGTTCTTGCCTGTTCTTTTGTGTCTAGAGCCCCCTTTAAGCTTTCTTAGGCTTTATGTGGGTGTATGTGCACCACATAGGAGTGCCCGCCATTTGTAGTCTAAAGTTCCTATGTCTCGCCAAACTATTTCTGCTGCTGCTTGTGAAATAATTGACTCAGAGGCTTAATATTGTAGTAATTGCTGGGCCAGTAGCTCAAACATATTACTGCCTAGCTCTTACACTTAAATTAACCCATAATTTTTATCTGTGTTTAGCCACGTGGCTAGGTACCTTTCTTATTAGTAAGACCTTCTCATCATCTTCTGCCTCTGGCTGGTATCTGCTGCCTTTTCTCTTCCCTGAATTCTCCTAGTGTGGTAGCCCCACCTATACTTTGTGCCTGGCTTCTGACTAGTCAGCATTTTATTAAACCAATAGTGACAAATCTTTATAGTATGCAAGAGCATTATTTCACAGGATTCACCATTTTTCTTTAAGATAGTGATAGTAATTTTTTGTTAGTATAGTATAATTCTACAATTATGCTGAATTTTACTGTATCACAGATTGTGACATAAGGTGACTTTATTTTCAGAAAAAAGTTCTAATAAGTACTTTGTAGTTTTACAAATAAAGCAATGAACAGAGTCTGTGTAATGAATTAGCCAATAAAGAATAGTGTTTTAGGGGTTTAAAGAGTTGGATTAGTAAGAGCATGTCGCTCTCAGAAGACCCATATTTGATTTCCACATACCTGTAGTGACTCACAGTCATTTCTAACTCCAATGCCAAGTGGTCTGACACTCTCCTTCTGGCCCCTGTAGGAACTGGGCACATAATTTTGTGCACATACACATATAGAGGCAAAATATTTAAATACAAAATAATAATTATTAAAAATCATATAAAAAATGAATGTTTTGGGCTGGACGGAGTGGTGCCCAAATTCCAGTACTCAAGAAGCTGAGGTGGAATAATCTTGAAAGTTTTAAGGCTACATCAGATGTCTTCAATTACTTTTCATATTTTTTGAGACAAGCATCTCACTAAACCTGAAGCACTTGCAGGAAATTATAGAGATCTCATAAATATTCATCTAATGGTAGCAGAGTAGACTGTAATACCATAGCCAGGATGTTGGCATTGATGTAGTTGAGGTACATGACATTTCCAACAGTGATCTTGTGTAGCCCTTATGTACCCATGTCTACTTCTCTTTTCCATAACTCTGGACAGCCGTTGTGTTGTTCTTGCTTCAGTAATGTTGCACACATAGGGGACACAGTCAATTCATCAAAACTGTTAAATGTACCAATAGTTTTTATCCTTTGTATCATATAGTTAGATTTTACATTATAGATGTGCCACAGTTTTTAACCATTTGCCTACTTAAGAACATTGGAATAATTCTTAGTTTTTGCTATATAAGTTTTTGCATGCGCACAAGAGTACTTGACTTTTTAGTTTCTGTAAGAAATAGATTTTGCTGAGGTACAGTAATTCACATTCCCAATAGCAGTATAAACAATGTGGTTTGCATCATTGCCAGCATTTACTGTTTATGATAAGTGTACAATTAATATCTCTATGTGGTTTTAGTTTATGTTCAAATTGCTCCATATCTTCAGCATTCTTGGTTTTTATTAATTTTGTTGATGTGTTGTAGAAGTTTATGGCCAGAAGACAATCTTAGCTATTCTTCAAGAGCTTTTTGAGGAATTGTCTTGTTCTCTAACTTGCTATAAAGGAGGTAGTTGGCCAGAGAGCCCAAGCTATCTTTCTGCCCTTCCTAGTGCTTGGGTTGTAAGTGCATGCCGTCAGGACTGGCTTTTTTTGGTTGGAGATGGAACTTAGACCCTTATGCTTGCATTACTAACTGAGCTGTCTCCTTAGTTCTCATTGTGGTTTTAAGTTGCTTTCACTTATTGGTTTATGTGTTAGATTTTCATTTATATCAGTAAATGCCAGAAAGTAACAGTTTTAAGAAACAAAGATTTATGTTGGTTTATGGACTTAAAAGTGTTGGCAGTAACATGACAATAAAGCAGTGTGGGAGAGAAAAGCTCTCTTCCCCTTATGGAGGACAGGAAATAAAGAGACCATAATACATCCAGGAATATTCTCCACAAGAAATCCCGTCAACTGGCTACCAAGTTTCCGGCACATGGGGGAGTATATTCTATATGTACACTATGATAGGCGTCAGTCTTGAACAGTCTTTTGTTTACTATTTTTCCTAAACCATCTTCATATTTTTGTCAATTTTTGGAATTTAAAGTAGTTGCATTTTTCCATTCTCTTTTTTGTTTTGTTTTTTTGAGACAGGTTTCTCTGTAGGTCTGTCCTCAGAGAACTTAACTCTGCAAATCAGGCTGACTTCAAACTCTTAGAGACCCATCTGCCTCAGCTTCCTGGGTGCTGGCATTAAAGGCAGTCATCACCACGCCCAGCATATTTTCCCATTCTTTAAGAGTCGTGTCTCACTCCCCCCCCCCCCCGTGGTGTTTTTGTTTTGTTTTTTAAATTATTTATTTTATTTCTATTTCATGTGCATTGGAGTTTTGTTATGAGTGTCAGGTCCCCTGAAACTGGAGTAACAGACAGTTGTGAGCTGCCATGTGAGTGCTGGGAATTGAACTTGGGTCCTCTGGAAGAGCACGCTGTGCTTGTAACCACTGATTCATCTCTCCAGCCCTGGTGGTTTTGTTTTTTAGTATATTTTAGGTTTTACTGTGGTGGTTGTGGTTTGCTAATTTCTCAGGTTTTTGTTGTTTTGTTTTTCATCTTGGCATTGCTTTGCTGGGCTAATAATATAATTTTAATGAATTATAAGTTAGACTTTAACCACTTTTTTAACTTAAAAACTTTTTGGTTTTTTTTTTTTAATTTATGTTTACTTGTTGGTTAAGGGGAGGGTGCGCATATCCTTAGAGGTCAGGAAAATTTATGGGAATCAATTGGTCTTCATTTTACCATGTAGATCTCCAGGGTCAAATTCAGATTGTCTGGCTTGGTGCCAAACAGAATCTTATGTGTTCAAAATACCTTGCTAGGGCTTGGATAGTAGCTAGTGTTAAACGTGTTGATCAGTTTGCAGAATCGGAATCTTCACTATGTTTCTTGCTAGTGAATTTTCTCTTCTAATTTACTCTATTTTAATTGATTGAACAAATATATTTTATATTTTCCTTGAGTATTAGGAAATATGTTTGAAAAGATATAGTGGTTGATAGAGAATGTTGGTTTTTGTTATAGATAGCGTCTGTGATATGTGAACAAAGAGAAAAATGCCATAGGAAGACTGAGAGTTAAGTGTTTTCTTAGCAATGACTAAAGAAAGGCGTGATTGTTGGTTGTTTTTAGTCTTTTGGTCTTTCCGCCCACACTAGCCAGCTACCAAATAAATCACACATGGAGGGCTGGAGAGATGGCTCAGTGGTTAAGAGCACCGGCTGCTCTTCCAGAGGACCTGGGCTCGATTCCCAGCACCCACATGGCAGCTAACAACTGTCTGTATTTCCAGTTCCAGGCAAATACCAAGGCAAATAAATAAATAAATAAAGTTTTTTTTTTTTTTTTTTAAAAAAAAGCCAAGCTTCTTTAAAAAAAAAAAAAAAAAAAAGATCACACATGGAGGCTTAGTTCTTAATAATTACAAATGCCTGGCCTTATCTTGGCTTATTTCTAGCTAGCTTTTCTTAAATTATTCCTTCTACCTTTTGCCTCTGGACTTTGACCTTTCTCTCTTTCTGTAAATCTGCCTTAGTTTGCTGCTGGTTGTGTAGCTGGTGTCTGGCCCTGATGTCCGTCCTTCTCCTTGATGCCTTGCTTGCTTCTCCCAGACTTCTCCTTTTGTTTATTTTCTCAGTCTGCCAGCCTCACCTATTCTTTCTTGCCTCACTATTGGCCATTTAGCTCTTTATTAGACCATTTAGACAGGCATAGTAACACAGCTTCACATAAACAAAAGTAACACACCTTAAAATAATATTCTACAACACATGATATGTTACTTTGATTCTTGCTCTTAAATTTTATATCTTTGTCAACAGATTTACTCAAATTTTATGAATCTGTCTTTGTACTTGTATAGTTTTGTTTCTATTCTTTGCCTTTGAAAATCTTTTTTACAGGCTTTCCTGTGAACTGGTTTGGAGTTGTCCTGATGACTAAGATCAAATCAGACTTTTCCTTCTCTAAATGAGTGTATAGTATTTAATTATATGACTTCACTGCTAGAAATTATTTCTTTGAAAACTGAGTTTTGTCTCTTTTTGTCAAGAAAGCCTGTTTTGTGAATTGGTAGACTAGAGAGCACCCCAGAGCCTTTGTTTGGTTTTTTGTTCCTTTTGCCTTCTCTCTTTTTTTTTTTTCAAACACTTTTATTTATTTATTTAATTATTTGCCTTGGTATTTGCCTGGAACTGGAACCACAGACAGTTGTGAGCTGCCATGTGGGTGCTGGGAATTGAACCCGGGTCCTCTGGAAGAGCAGACAGTGCTCTTAACCGCTGAGCCATCTCTCCAGCCCCCTTGCCTTCTCTCTTTATGTGTCCATTCCTTCAAAAGGAATCCTCTGACTGCCTTCCAGCTGCTGAGCCCATTTCCACTTTATCTCTTTTCATGACATGTATTATACTAGGCTTGTAATTGTTTATCTGATTATTATAGTACACAGGATTGAGTTGTCATCTTAGAATTTCTGGGGCTGCTGTAACAGAGTACTTGGGAGAAACAACGTAAGATGGGAAGCATGTATTTTAGCTCATAGTTTCAGAGGATTTGGTTTGTGGTCTCTGGGCCTAATGTGTTTGGGTTGGACTTACCAACAACAGACACTTGTGACAGAAGAGCTGTTCACAAAGAGGAAGGATAGAATACAGTAAAAGGAGTGACATGTTCCCTTATCGTACTTCCTCTACATAGCCCCACCTTGATTGTTGTCATTTAAGACATTTTGTCCTAAGGTTAACATTTTGCATTATTTTTTAAAAATTTAAAATAGAGTCTTTATCATGAAAGATGGAACCAGAGTTTAACTATAGCTTGTTAGGCTATATTATCAGGAATAGGGCTTAGGCTGTTTACTAATTGTAATAAGAAATTTCTGACCCACCCGCTGCCACTTAGCCCCAAATAATGACTCAGATTATACTAATTATATGCTATTTGGCCTATGGCTCAGGCTTAATGCTAGCTATCTCTTGCATTTTAACTCTTTTCTGTTAATCTGTGTCTTGCCACGTGGCTTGTGGTTCACCTGAGTTCCTTTACATCTTGTTCCTTGGTCGGCTGGATCTAGTCTCTCTCTGACCCCGCCCTTCTTCACCTTTATCTATGCTAGGATATTCTGTCTCCTTCTAAGATGCCTTGTCATAGGTCAAAACAGTCCCTTTATTAGCCAATGATATCCACAGCATACAGAAAGACATTCTACATCAACTAATACTTTATCCATTGTTACTCATATCTCTTCTCTTTAACCTAAGACGCAGTGGCCATACACATAAAAGAAAATCCATTTTCTCACAGACATTGTTATTGCAAATGATACAAAGCCGTTATATGTATATAATCTGGTAATATTTGTTATTCTAAAAATACCGTGGTACAAAGGGCAGCACACAAGGGAATGCCAGAGAGCTTCTTTCCTAAACACGCTGGGGGTCAAAAGAGACTGAGTTATGTCTTCGTCCTGGGGTCTCCCCAACTGGCCATGCCCTGATCGGATCTGGTTCTTTGACGTCATCAGAGTTTACTTGGGTAAATTCTGATTTCCCACTACACATTGTAACTCCGTTTTCTTAAAAATTTAGAAACAGTGGGCCCTATCGTGGGCCTGCTGATATGCCCCAGGTATGTGAGATGTTTGGTTTTTTTTTTCACCTATGTGAGTTTATACTTTAATTCTGAGGGACAGTGATTGCACTCTTCTGTTGGGTAGACAGTTCATATAGGAAGATGTGGCAGGTTACATTGATTTCTTTAACATAAGGATAAAAAGCAGGCCTAGTGACCTCAACACTGCTGAAGTTTGTTAAGAGGCAAGTAGACAGTTAAAGTCCAAGGGAGAGATTTGAAACTTAATGCTAATGTTGATGTTTTTGAGTTTGGGAATATAGAAGTTCATTTAATATTGACAAAGCTAATTTTTCTAAGTAGATGCCTTTCAGAAATTACTTGATGTGATTATATACATCTTTCTTTTCTATCAGGCTGATCTTATAAATCAAAGATACAGGAATTTAACTGAGAGGATTAATTGTATTACTTTATACTTTGTGCTATAGTTAATGATGGTACCTGATAGGAAATTTGCACCTAATAGGTACTAAAAAAATGGTTCTCTGGACATTTAGAACTTTATTTGGTTGAGAATCTCTTGTATTTTTAATTGATGGTTCTTGTCAAGAGAAGAGGAAGAATGGCTGGTGAAGTTTTGGGCAGGAGTGACAAGAAGGGGTGTGTTCATGGTATCCTGTGATAATGGACAAATTACCTCAGTTGACCTGGAACATCAGGTCAGTCTACAGTGACAGATTCTTGACAGAGAGATGGCCAGGGGAAGATAGAAAAGTTTGTGATCAGGAGATCTCACCCAGGTTTATAGCTCATGTAACAAGATTAGTAAGATGTAACTATCTTCTGTATGGTTTTCATAAAAAGGACAAATAGGACAGTGTTAGTAGAAATGATCTCACAATGGGGTGAAGTCACCTGGAAGCTAATCAGGCAATGCTGCAGGAAGGGAACACAAAGCCCGAACACTGCAGCTGGGAGGCTGATAACAATAGCCTCTTAGGCTTAGTTTAAAGTTTTCAGAGTATCAGAAGGTTTTATTGTTGTGCTCATAGTTCTCCAGTCATGATTCTTATTAGGAACTATTTGCTACTAGCTAACATTTTTGCTACAGAAACATTTTGTTCACATTGTATTTCTTCACCAATAATCTACCTTGGAAAGCAAGTGGGATTAGTTAATTTTAATAATAAAAAAAAGAAGAGAAAAATCATTCAACTTTGACATCTGAAAAACTAGTAGGTATTTCATTGTTTCTTCGTGAATTGTGTCATACTAGAAAAGGTATTGATTCATTCAGAGTTAATTTCTGAATATAAAATAAAAAAAAGGGTTGAAATTGGTTTGGATTTTGTTTTTACATTAGGCTTTTCAGCTGTATTGGGGCTTAGTTTTTAAATTTTATTATTAGTTGAGCTGGTGGGGGTGGTTTAAACCGAGACTTTTTCTTACATGACAGGTGCCTTAATTAGAGTTTCTACTGCGGTGATAAAACACTACGATCAGAAGCAATTTGGGGAGAAAAGGGTTTATTTTGCTTATACTTTGAAGCAACAGTCCATCACTGAGGGGTCAAAACAGGGAACTGAAGCTCTGTTCATTGGCTTGCTCAGCCTGTGTTTTTTTTTTTTTTAAATAAAGACTGAATTTTGTTTTCTTTTAAAAAAAAACTTACTTAGTTATTATGGATACAGTGTTCTGCCTGCTTGTGTGCCTACACGACAGAAAAGGGCACCAGATCTCATCATAGATGGTTGTGAGCCACCATGTGGTTGCTGGGAATTGAACTCAGGACCTCTGGAAGAGCAACTGGTGCTCTTAACCTCTGAGCCATCTCTCCAGCCCCCTGCATTCTTATATAACCCAGGATCACCTGCCTAGGAGTGGCACTGCCCACAGTAGGCTGGGCTATCCCACATCAATCAACAGTCAAGAAAATGCTTGACAGACTTTCTATAGGCCAACTTTATAGAGTTATTTTCTCAATTGAGAGTTCTTTCCCCAGATAGCTGTGGCTTGTGTCAAGTTTACAAAAACTCCAGCTAGGACAATTTGTTTTGTTGTTGTTTTGAGATAGGGTTTTTACTAGGTAGCCCAGGCTGGCCTTGGGATCTTCACATTCTTTCTACCTCAGTTGTTAGGATTATAGACATTGGTTACTTTCGTTTTTAATAGTACTTTTCCCATTGATTTTCTTCTTTATACAAAATGTACATGGAAACAGGGACTCATGACATGTTGACCTTTACTTAATAAAAATGTATCATTTTTCTTCTTAAATGAATTTCTGTTCTTTTTCATTAGTCAGTTGCATTCAGAGATGTCCCTGACAGCAACACTGGCTGGTCCTGAACAGCCTGAGCTCTGAAATCCAGTGTAGTGTTAAGGAAAACCTAAGTTGTATTTTCTGTGTGTGCGTTTTTAAGAACTATTGAAATTTTTATCTTGGGGAACTATGAAAATAATTGCGGTTCAACTGAACAAGATTGTGATTATAATTTTTGCCATTTTAGGGGAAAAACCTTGACTCTGGGAGTTGCAGAAGAATAGGCTCTGGCACCTGTTACAGTATGCCATTTAGAAATAATTGGTAGAATTAGGAAAGGGTATTTAGTCAGTGTATTCCCTAAGAAGGACAGATAAAGATCCAGTGACTCAAGTCAGTTGTGGTATTGATAAGCATTTTGGACTAGGTAGAAGTTCAGTCAGGTTCTTTAATCTTAAAGAAAAAACAAAACTATAGACTGCTGCCTGTAGCAGTGCCACTTCACCATGTTTACATTAAATCACTGTTGCCATAGTTTATTTTTTGTGATTTTTAAAATTTTATTCAAAAGTATATTATATTTCCATTTTTTTCTATTACATTGTTCATCTTACTGGACTTCAGTTACATGCATTAATTTGGCTACTCTAAATTATGTCTTAAATACAAAATTTGTATGGGATTCTAGAATGTTAATGTAAAAATGAATACAAATGTGCCTTTTTGTTGTTGTTGGTTTAGATAGGAGTCCCCACTATGTAGCCTTGCCTGGCCTGGATTTCACTATGTAGGATAGTCTGGCCCCAAATTCAGAGAGATGCCCTGTCTCCATCTCTCAAATGTTTGGATTAAAGGCTGGCCTGTGCCACTCACATAAACCCAATTTTTTATATCTGTTAAATTTCAGAATAATATGTGAGGCTTTTAGGGCTATAACGTAACTATATTCACCTTTCTGATTTTTCACCAAGGCTGTTAGTAAGTTTTAAATTATCTGTAGCTTTCATTATGAGTGTCAGTATTTGTAATTAATGATACATAAGTTATCCTGTAAGAATTTTCTGAAAATCCCACACTTCTAAATGTGTGCTCCCCTTCTCCTAAAGATCAGTACTTAACCTAATCAGACAGTTGTCATAATAAAAACCTTTATTTTAAACTCAGACCTCTCTTGTATAGACCTAAAGAAAACTCATTGCTGGAAAATAAGATGGATACAAAAGGCTCTGAAGTAAACACTCCCTTCAGGGAACAGCTATTGCTGGAGGAGGTGTGATCTAGAGGTCCTCTTAGGATGATAGATGAAAGAAACAGGAAGTTGTTTGAAAAGAATTAATGGGATACTCGCAGCATAAATCACACTGTAATTTTATGAAACAAAATTGAATAAGTGGTATTGACAAAGTTTCTCTCCTGCCAGCAGCTCCCCAAATAAACACACAAAGGCTTAATATAAATTTTAGATGCTTGGCCAGTAGCTCAGGGTTGTTATTAGCTAACTCTTACATTTAAATTAATCTATATTTCTTATCTATGCTTTGCCTCCTGGCTTGGTACTTTTTTCCAGTACAGCATGCCCATCTTGTTTCTCTCTGCATCAGCTGGTGACTCCAGACCGTGGCTTTCTGTATCCCAGCATCCTTAGTTGGGTTGTCTTGCATATATTTTGTTTGTCTACTGGCCAGTCAGTTGTTTATTAACCAATGAGAGTAACACATACTCAGTGTACCAGAAGGATTATTCCACAGCAAAGTGATATTTCTTAGGACTGGTAAGATGGTTCAGTGGGTAAAGATGCTCACCTCACAAGCCTGCTGACCTCTGTTAAACCCTAATTCATAAAAAAGTGGAAAGAAAACTACACAAAGTTGTCCTATTAACCTCCAAAACCAAATGCTATGGCATACTTGTTACTGTAAGAGTTTTCTCCCAGTGAGTGAGAGACATGGGACATCAGGCATGGTCACTTTCCTCCTCACAAGGTCCTATGACAAACCAAGCAGTGGTTCTCAACCTTCCTAGTGCTGTGAACATTTAATGCAATTTCTTATGTTGTGATGATTCCCCATCATAAAATTATTTTTGTTTCTAACTCATAACTGTAATTTTACTAATGTTATGAATTAAAATGTAAATATCTGTTTTTGGATGGTCTTATACAACCCCTGTGAAAGTGTCATTTGTCATCCTCCCAAGTGGGTTTATGACCCACAGGTTGAGAACTGTTGCCCTAAGGAATGACTATTAAGTTTACTTGTACAGCAGTGGGTATAGGATTACAGACTGAAATGTGGATGACCTTACAGGAGCAGCTACACTGGGTGGTCTGTTTAGTAACTTTCTAGTAACTTTCTCATGGCTGGGTAGGGGGACCCTCCTTCCTTCCCCTCACCTTTCCAGCCTATTGACTCTAGCCTCTTCCAGAGACCCAAGGTCAGTTGTAGTTAGAGCAGAATTACATACAACTGGTTGGGAAGCATGACTGGATCTCAGAGGAGCATCCAATGACCCTCCAGGACTGCTGTGAGCTAATATCAACAGTTAACAAGGTCAGCTATGGTGATCTGCAGGCACAGCTTAACTCTGGACGATGGTGGTAGTAGTTTGGCTCAGAGGCTTGTTCTATATAGCATGTGCTCAGATCATGCTCACACATCATGTATACTATATATAATAAAATTTTAAATGATATTTCTTATTTTCACATAGATAACTTTTTTGCCTTTGATATAATTTTAGGTAATTGGATAGCATTAACTAATTGATAATTTTTAAAATACTTTAATATATTTACTTCTTGTGGAAGTCTAATAATTTTTAAAGTATGTCCTGTAGTGAATCTATTTATAGTAGATATGAGTAATTATCTAAATCTTATCTATATCCCCTTGAGGTAGTGAATGAATTAAAGCTTGGAAAATAAGGCATGGATTTATAGTTGCTAATTTTTTGATTTTCTTATTAATAGGACCAAGCAATTTGCTAAGACTTCCTAGGGAGATATAGGAAAATGAACATACAGGGCAGATGGGATATGAAAGAAGTATGGGAGGTGGAGTGGAGACAGCTGCTTCTTATGGGGTCAAAAAAAAGGCCACCGTTACACAAAAGAGCTCCATTGCCTCTGAGGCAAAAGCCAGGATTGTGTAGAAGAGGTATTGCTTTAGATCAGGGTTCCTGGCATAGCCAATAATGAGGCTTCCCAACCTAGTCCCAGCCCCAGATTGAGCCACCCCAACTGTAGGTAGCAGCTCTAGCCCCAATGAACTTGATGGCTGTGTCAGTATCTCTTGAAATGGAGCTGGTTTGAAAGTTGCAGCTAGGGATAAATGAGGTCAGAGGATACTGGACTGCCAAGCTGCTGAGGCCCTCATGTGTCAGGGGCTGTGGTTGTCCAACTACTGTTCAGACAGCAGATGACTCAGCATCTGAGAGATGATGCTGATCCAGGAGCAGGTAGAGACAAACTTGGAGCAGGCATACATTTTCAGGGGTTAGGGGTCAAAGCAGGAGAGCTATTCCCAAGGTAGAGAAAACAGAGGTCTGCTGCTAGTTAATTTTTAAAAACATGAAATCTCAGTTAAAAAGAAAAAATTCTAAAGTATGCTTAATAGTCTTAAACATTTGCCTTATTGGTATTTGGTTCTTATTTGCTCAACTAGATGCCACTTAACAGTAAATGTTTTTGTTTTGGTGTCTCTTGCAGCCGGGAGATAATCATGTGCCAAGGCAGCATAGTTTTATTGCTGCTTTGTTAAATGGCAACCTAGCCAAGGAGAACGTGAACTAGTAATGTTCTATAAATCATTCTACTTAAGGGATTATTCAACCTAATATTCTGCCACCTTGTACATTAAATTATTAACATATTTTAATATATTTTTTTAAATAACAGATCCTTCTGCTGAGGAATTGAGAAATCTAATGATGTTGCATGGAGGTCAATACCATGTGTATTATTCTAGATCCAAAACAACACACATTATTGCTACAAACCTTCCTAATGCCAAAATTAAAGAATTAAAGGGGGAAAAAGTAATCCGACCAGAATGGATCGTGGAGAGGTAAGTTAACTTTTGCTGAAGTAAATTTAGCCAGGAAGTTTTTTAAAAATTGCAGTACTTTTTATGTCTGTTGTAAGACTGGCCCTACCTCTTGAAGGTTCTTCCTTTGAATAGCTTGTGTCTAAACAAATGGCATTTCAAATACAAAAATGTAGCAAATAGTGTTGCAGCCTCAGCTTCTGAAAGCAGAGGGACAGTACAAACAAGCTGTAGGGAGCAGTTGTAAGTAGGATCTGATAGGGTGTGTTATCTGCTCAACAAATATTTTTGTACTTGGGCGCTAGGCAGAGTTCTTTGTACCTAGGAAATACTAGGTAACAAAAATTATTTCACTGTGTCATGGAACTTTTATTCTATTGGGAGACAATAGAGTTTCATACAGAGTAAATTGTATATCTTTTAATTATGTATTTATGTTAATTTTTGTTAACTTGACACAAGCTAGTCATTTGGGAAGAGGGAACCTCAATTGAGATATTTTCTCCGTTAGATTGGCAGTAGGCAGATCTGGAACATTTTCTTACTAATAATGATTTGTGGGATGTGTAAGTCTAATGTGAGCTGTGCCACTCTTGGGAAGTGGTTCTGGGATGTGCAACAAAGCAAGCCATCCAGTAATATTTCTGCATGGCCTCTGCTTCACTTCCTGCCTCGCAGGCTTCTGTCTTGAATTCCTGTCCTGACTTAACTTCATGACTGTAGGTGAAATAACCCTTCCTCCCCAAATTGCTTCTGCTCATTGTGTTTCTTAAAGCAATAGAGAGCAAACTAAGTAGTAGTATATGGCTTTTAAAGACCCCCTAGTGTGTTAATATAGTGGCTAATGTAGTCCTGAATTTCTGAGAGTAGGGTCAAGAGAGAACAGTTTGCAGTACTGTTATTTTGTTTAGTTTTAGTAATACTAAGAGCAAAAGGTAGATCCTAGGGCTTTGTATAGGCCATACACTGAACCACATCCTTCAGCTTTTTCTTTTTAAAAACTACCTATTAGTTTTTGGGTTTTTAAGGCAGAGTCTTAGTAGCCCAGGCTGGCCTTGTACTCATCTTGATCCTCCTACATCAGTCTCTTGGGTGCTGGGAATTACCAAGTTTTAGCTCCTGTTAGTGTTTTCTTCCCTCTTTCCATTCTTCCCTCCCACCCTCTAGTTCAGTGTACAAGAACATATACGTAGGCAAATTGTAAAATGGGATGCTAATGAAGCAAAGTCAGTTGCTCTATTTTGTGTGTGTGTGTGTGTGTGTGTGTGTGTGTGTGTGTGTGTGTATGTATGAGTGAGAAGGAGGGAGGCAGGGAGTGCTTGCATAAATTTATGTGTGGGGCTGGAGAAATGGCTCAGAGGTTAAGAGCACTGACTGTTCTTCCAGAGGACCTGAGTTCAATTCCCAGCAACCACATGGTGGCTCACCACCATCTATGGTGACATCTGGTGCCCTCTTCTGTATACTGTATACATAATAAAAAAAAAGAAAAAAAATTTATGTGCATCATGTGCATGCAGGTGCCCCCTGGAGGCCAGAAGAGGGCATGAGATCCTCTGATCCTCTGCTTTTAACCACCAAGCCAGTCCCCAATTTTTTTTCTGTAATTACAGCTTTAACCAATGCTGACATAATCCATGGACTTACTCCGTAGAGTTCACTTATATTATATAATTAAAGTAGTCACATAAATTGTTTAAAAAAAGTAGTAACTTGATAGTAGAAAAGACTGTTCTTGGGCTCTGGGTATAAGTTTGGGTTCATTTTTAAATTTAATAATTCTCTATCCATATAATCTGGATTTAGAAACTATACATTTATTCAAAATCTTTGTTCCTTCCTTTATAAAAGAATGTGGGTGCTGGAGAGTTGGCTCAGCAGATAAAGGTACTCATTGTCAAGCCCAAGTACCTAAGTTTTGTTCCCACAGATTCACATGGTACAAGTCAAGAACTGACTTCTGCAAATTGCTTTTTGACTTTATGTTTGTGCTATGGCATGCTTATACCTACATATACTCTTTCTCTCTTTCTCTCTCATTCTCTCTCTAACAAATACATCTAAAAAACTTATGTTATCTGTGTATCTCCTGTGGTTATGTGAAAACTAGAAATCATTTGTGCAGACTGAGCATAATGTTGGGCATGTTGCGAGGCATACAGTACAAGAAGCTACTGTCATTAACTTTTATTCTGGAAACCTCAATGCATTTTCGTATTTAAGTTCTAAAAGTTCCAAAACACTTTTGCTACTTCTAGAAAGTGAGCCATATCTAGTAGATTAAAAGTTCTGTGAATTTTGGAGAGATTAAATGTGAAGGCCCATTCTTAGGCCACTACTTTCTTCTTTTTAGCTGTGTTCTGTTATATGAGATTAAAAACTGTAGCTTTTAGTCATGTGTCTCCTTAAAGACTTATATAACGTTTTCAGGGTAAGAAGTTGGCCTCACTCCAGAAAAGAAATGTCAGAGACAGTTGTGTTCCTGTTCCATAGCAAGAATTGCGTCTGGATTTGTAATAATTTCATTGTGAAAGATGGAGGGAAAACTGGGTATAAAGAGAAACAGGGAGGAGAGGGCTCTTGCTGAGTGGGGCTTTATCTGCTTATAGTGATATTTTCCATTGTTATGGCTATTTTCTTTGCACCAGCCCTTGCTTAATATAGGTAAGAAGATACCACAATAGGTAAAGCAGCTGAGATGTTACACATTTTAGAACAGGGTTTTTTTTTTTAAAGATTCATTTATGTATTATGTATGCTGTATACAGAAGAGGGCACCAGATGTCATCATAGATGGTGGTGAGCCACCATGTGGTTGCTGGGAATTGAACTCAGGACCTCTGGAAGAATAATGCTCTTAACCTCTGAGCCATCTCTCCAGCCCTAGAACGGGGCTTTATTAAAGTTTGGAATTAATGCTCATTCATCTTTTTACGTGACTGTAACTTAGGTGACCTTTTGACCTCATTTTTGGATGAGAAGATAAAAGTCAATTTTAACTGGTCTGTCCAAGAAATAGAGGTAGATTTAGAATTCAGATTTCTGACTCCTGTGTGTGTAATCTATACCACTTATCTGGCTTGTTATAGAGGAATAGGCTCAGGTGTACCTGGATCATTTTTTGACATGTATTTTTTTTTGGGGGGGGATAAATCTTAATATAAAAATAAATGCAAACTATGTTATAGCATGAAATAGTTTTTGTTAAATTACAGGACTTTTTTTGATACACTATTCATAGACAGGTTGATCTCAGCAACATTAAATGAGAGTTTTGTTACACATATTTGTTATTTAATAGCTAGTACATACTATTCTATAATTGTTTTTTCTGTTTAACTTTGAGCAGCTTTAAAAGTGTTTAGAGTTTTGCTTTCATTAGAATCCCCTAAGTGTGCCATTAAATCTAAGTTAGCATAGGCATGATTATAATGCCTTGACTTCCAAGAGGCAGGGGAATCCTTTAATGAGAAGTCTGTGTACATTAGTTTAAAGTATAAAATTTTTTCACTGAAATATTTGTCTTGTTGTTTCCATGAGATAAACTCGGTGTGAACTTCTAAATGTCATTTAGAGATGCTCTTATGACATTACCCTATTGGCCCATCTTCCCTGTCATGTGCATTGGGAGCACAATTCAAAAATTTTGTCCTAAGTTTTTTACTTATTGCTTTTGGTTTTCTTAGCTAAAGTCTTTGTATTCAGTTTTGTACCATGGGAATCAGTCTCCTGTGGTTAAGTTCATACATAGATTAGATGTGAGTGGTGACAGATGAAGGTGTTTTGTTTCAAGTTATACCAACTCAACAGGAGTTTGCTAGCAGAACTGATTCCCAAGGTTTATCTTTTTTGTTTTCTAAATCCCCACAGTACTACATTAGATTATTTATAATGTACTTATAATCGTAATGTGGATCTTATAGTTGACATGGACTAAAACTTGAGCTTCTAACTATACTCAATATAAATATAAATTTGTATTCCATATTTAATCTTGATATTTACATTATTCTTTTATAGCACTACAACATTCTTAGACTACTTTTGCTAGGCTAACTCTAGCCAACACCGGCATTTCAGTTGTCTGTCTTTCAACCATTTATAAGTAGTAACAACTAGAAATTATGCTCTTGGAGCTGGAGAGCCAGCAGTTAAGAGAATACTGGTTGGTCTTTTAAGAGACCTAGGTTCAGTTTCCAGCATACACATGGCATCTTATAACTATCTCTAACTCCAGATCAAGGCATTCAGTTTTGGCCTCTGTGGGTACCAGGAATACATATAATGCAGATACTTGAAAGCAGAGCATTTATACACATAAAACATGGATAAATAAATAAGTTTAAAAAAAATGTTCTTCATTAGTATAAAGAATGAAGAAAAAAAACAGCAGGAAGATGTACCTATGTTGTTCTTTTTTGAGCTTGTGATATCCTGATGTGTGACTGGAAAGTTTAGGTAAATCAGGATGAACAAAGTAGATTTCAGTTTTGGATGTTTGAGGATTGCTTAATGAGCTAAGTGGTGATGTCGCAGGACTTTAATCCCAGTGCTCTTGAGGCAGAGACAACTGTATCTTTGTGAGTTTGAGATCACCCTGGTCTACATGGTGAGTTCCAAGAAAGCCAGGGTTGCATAGAGAAACCCTGTCTCCAGAAACAAAACAACAAAAAATTGAGGTAATTAGTAAAGAAGATCATAGTTATTTTCTTGACACAAAGCTGAATAGCTTTGCAGGTGTTCAGTGATAGTTTTCTGATAGAGAATTGACAGCATTGACCAGATCTATATAAGATTTGATGTGCAGGATTCTTTTATATAAAAAAACAGTTAGAAATTCAGGGAATATTTTTCATTTTCATTTTTTTTAAAAAAAAAATTAGAATCTGCTTATAACTGCTAAAGTCATTGGCAGTTGAGAAGGATAGAATATGATCCAGAACACTGAGATACAAAATTTACTTTTAAAGAATTTTACCTGGACTACATGGGAAGTAAAGCAGGAATCAAGACTTACTAAAGGAAGTCATGGTATCTTGCACTTGAAATTCCAGCATTCAGGACCAGAGAGATTAGGCATGCTCAAGTTTGTTTGGCTGAGGACCAAAAGATACTATCAACGGTCATGGAGAACTCACTTTTGTAAGGAAAAATGTAGTAGCATTTTCTGGTAAAGTGAAGAATACATTACCTCGTCTCTGATTTTAATATTCAGGCTTTTCTCCCGTTTTTTCTTTTTGTAAGAATAGTTTATAATACAGAGTTTCTTGTATTTAGGTTAAGCAGAAAACAGTAAATGTTCGATTAATCTTTGAGAAAAATGTGAAAGATACTGTGTGTTTGGTACGTGCAAAAGTACATGGTCATGTATATTCATTCTTGTGTAAAAGGTTGAGGTTGATGTTAGGTGGGGAACATTAGAGGAAAGATAGCCTTTATTTTTTTTTTTATTTTATATTTTAAAGACAGAGTCTCTCATTGAACTTGAAGCTCACTATTTTCAACTAGACGGGCTGATGTAAGTTTCAGGAATCCTCCTATTTCCACTTTCTTAGAGCTAGGATTACAAATGTGCACCACCACAGCAGACTGTGTGGGTGCTTAACATTCAATCTCAGGTCCTCAAACTCATGTGGCCAGCACTTGAGATTGACCCATCTCCCTGGCTGGAAAAAAAAATATACTTTCATGCAATCTTTCTGCCCATGTACCTGAGGACTGATGTAATGGACAAGCAGGGTAATTGAGTGTACAAGTTATATATATAATGGCTTGGGTATCATGATAAAGATTTTTTTGGGGGGCCCTATTATTACTATGTACTATTGTGTCTGGGCTTTAATTTCTTTTACTGATCATCTCTAAGGATTTGTGACTTGAGACCTGCAGCATTTCAATTGACTGTCTCATGTTCTGACACTCTGTGTGGACTTACAAGACTAATTCTGCTGGGCCACATGATACTTAGAGGAGTTGAACAAGGTTTTAGACCCTTGAGTACTTAGTGTTGACCCTAGAATCTGCATCTCCCTGCCTATCATTTAGGTAGCACATTATTAGGCTTTTTTTTTTTTTTTTTTTTTTTTTAAACCCATTGGTTTACTTAAAATGTGCAAATGCTGTACATGGCTGTGGTTTTGTGCTATCCATGATGGAGAGGGTAGAGAGTTATAGTGGATTCCATTTAAGTATTGTATCTCTGCTTGAGGTGAGTTGTCATAAATTCATAAATAAAACTTTAACAGAGTAAATCTGTAGTTTGGCAAGTTGAGATCATAAATTTTATCTTTTTTTTTTTTTTTTTTTTTTTTTTTTTTTTTTTTTTTTTTTTTTT